>CAIGRP010042897.1:0-25174 GCA_903798385.1 Fraxinus cuspidata
AAGGGTAAAGGAGTCTTTTGACAGTTTTAATTAATTAAAGTTCCTTTTATTTTTAAAGTTTTGATCAAAGGCCAAATGAACAAAATGTATTTGAGGGGTGGCATCCCAACTCATTACGCCTGATATTTTCCATATAATTCCCAAATCCACTTATCCTCTCCCAAATTATTCCAATAAAGTTCAGTTTTAACCCTAATAGCATTACAGTGGGTGATGTTGCAGCATATCTCTTTCCATAATTCAACCCAATGTACCTTCACATCGCATGAAATGCTCAGAAAATCGATCTTTAAACCATTCAAAATTTTCCACGTTCTTTCAGTAAGTAACAGTTTCGATTTTGCCGGTGCTGAAATTAATAGAATTGGAATCAACACCACAAGTTTCTCATCCATAATGGTCTCATCTGTATCCACCGCCGTGCCAACGCCGCAACAGGCTGCTGGTTTGGCTCAGGATGAGTTGGCTCAGAAGGCAAAACCCTTCCAGGTCAGACACATTTTACTTGAACCATTTTCTTTTGTTTTGCCTTTCTGGATGGGTATTTTTGGAATAAGATTTTGGATTTATTTGTTCGATGTTCTTTTTATTTGTGTAATGTGTTGTGATTCTAATTAGTTGGAGTTATAAAGTTTGGAAAAAAATGGTTACTGAAAGCAAATTGGTTTTTAAAATGAAGAAAAACTCAGAGATTTACTAATAAATTTTGGAACTTTATTATGGAGAGTTTAAATTTATGAACAAAATTTGAGCTGAAGTCAACATAGCCTGAGGGGTGGTTGGTAAAATTTGAGTTTCATTGACCATTTGGAAGAAAGTAGTTCCGATTTGAAATGGAAAAATATTATGTAGCTGGTCCTAAATTTGGTATTAAAACTGTGGTGGTGTGGTGATTTTGTCATTTGTTAAAGACTGTTAATGTTCCGAGTTTTAGACACCCATAGAGCGATGGATTTCAAGATAAAGCTATGCGCAGAAAACCTTACAGTTTGATGTGATTGTTACACTTTCTGCATAATACTGCAGAATAACTTATGGGTTACCCTTCTTCTCCGTGTTACATTGGAAATGGCTTCAGGAGCCACCAATGCATACAATATGCTATACTTCTTTGGTTTGGGTGTCTACTAAAATGGAGGATATCAAAAGACTTTTCGAAGATTTATGCCGATCATACTGTAGTATAAATATTGTTTTTCTTGAAGAGGCTATAAACACTATTTAATTAGCATGTCCCAATGTGGTTCAACAATGTTTTGTTTCGTTCAGTAGATGAAATGATAGATAGAATGGAGTGATTAAACATTTTTCATGTTACCGATCTCGAGTTTATTGGGAATAACCTTAACTTCTTCTTGTTATGTGTCATTATGTTCAGATGATAGAGCAAAAATTTTTTCTTTTTGATTCCTTTAGTAAGAGCCAATTGCCTTGTAACTTTCATAACTTTATCTGTGATACATAGCCACATAATTTTCAACACTGCCTATATCGGACGAATTCATCTACAGACCTATGAGTGTTATTTTCTTTATTCTGTTAAAAGCTTGTGCTGGTCCCACTCTTTTTCGGCAAGTATTTTTAGAATCCTACCCTACTAGCTGAATCTGCTGTGAAGGAATTTATGTGGTGAAATATTGATCAAGGTAGTCATTGCAACAATCAATATAACAAAGCAGTTTCCATGTATTGAGTCGTGAGGTTCCTTTAGGTTAACCTTTTTATGAGTAGCATCTTAAATCCTTACATGTTGGTTATTGTTTTTGTGTCTAAAAACGTGGGTTGTTACTTACACTAAGGCAATAATGTAAAGCAGCAATACTAAATTTGTAAGTTACTGTAGTTTCTAGTGGCTAAATCTTTAAGGTCAAGTGTTAAATAACATGTACTCAGAGGCAATAAACAGACCCAAATGCACTGTAACAAAGAAATAATTATGTGAGTTTAGTAGTTTTCATTCATTTTCAAATTGATTTGAGATGCTGTTTAATTTGCAGTATCAATTATTTCTGTGCATTCATAAGACATTATTTCTAGGAAGGCTAAACTAGGGTACTAAGGGTAGTATGAACATGCAAAGTACTTGAGCTGTATTGAATGGAACTGTACTGTAATGAACAAGCTTTTAGCTTCTTTCTTAGTACTTTTTAGTGGTGTTCAATCCTCCCAAAAACAAGCTAAAGATGTTTTTATCTAGTCCAAATCTCAGCAGTTCATGGAGATGTACTACAAGTTTCTATTCTGCCTATGACATCATAATCATTCTTATCAGGTTGCCAAGCGTTTAGAGAAGTTCAAAACTACAATTTTCACCCAAATGAGCTCGCTTGCCATCAAGCATGGAGCCATAAACCTTGGACAGGGCTTTCCAAATTTTGACGGCCCAGATTTCGTCAAAGAAGCAGCTATTCAGGCCATTAGAGATGGTAAAAATCAGTATGCCCGTGGATATGGAGTTCCTGACCTGAACTCAGCTGTGGCTGAACGTTTCAAGAAAGATACAGGACTTGTGGTTGATCCTGAAAAGGAAGTCACCGTCACTTCGGGATGCACTGAAGCAATAGCCGCAACAATTTTAGGCTTAGTAAATCCAGGTGATGAGGTTGTCCTCTTTGCTCCATTCTATGATTCCTACGAAGCTACACTTTCCATGGCTGGTGCTAAAATAAAATGTGTCACACTTCAGCCTCCTGATTTCTCGATTCCCATTGAAGAGCTGAAGTCAGTAGTCTCGAAGAATACTCGTGCTATCCTGATGAACACTCCGCATAACCCCACAGGAAAGATGTTCACTCGAGAAGAACTAAATGCAATTGCATCTCTTTGTATTGAGAATGATATACTGGTCTTTTCCGACGAAGTTTATGACAAGTTGGCTTTTGAAATGGATCACATTTCCATTGCTTCACTTCCCAGGATGTACGAACGGACTGTGACCATGAATTCTCTCGGGAAGACGTTCTCACTAACTGGCTGGAAAATTGGTTGGGCAATAGCACCCCCACATTTGACATGGGGAGTCAGGCAGGCACATTCTTTCCTCACCTTCGCAACATCCACCCCAATGCAATTTGCAGCTGCAACGGCCCTCAGAGCCCCGGATTCTTATTATGAGGAGCTCCGGAGGGATTACACAGCGAAAAAGAATATCCTGGTCGAGGGGTTGAATTCGGTAGGGTTCACGGTCTTCCCATCAAGCGGAACCTACTTTGTGGTGGTGGATCACACCCCATTTGGACTGGAAAACGACATTGCTTTCTGTGAGTATTTAATCAAGGAAGTAGGTGTTGTAGCAATTCCGACCAGCGTGTTCTATCTAAATCCAGAAGAAGGAAAGAATCTTGTGAGATTTACCTTCTGCAAAGATGAAGAGACTCTGAAAAGTGCAGTAGAGAGGATGAAGGAGAAGCTATTGAAGAAATAATTAGCCTTATGCTTAATGCTGTAGCAATTTATATCCAGAACCTTATTTACACATTGCAGGGTGTAAGACTATGCTTAAAGCAACTATTAATCTTTTATTTATACCAAACATTCGATCAGCCTAACATATTAGTTGAATCTATATATATAATTATTCAATCAATTTCCATATTTGTTAATCTGTAAACTTATTTTAATAATTATAAATTAATTATGACCAAATATTTATGAAGCCAATAATTTTCTCACTAATTTCCTTTAGTATTTTTTCACTTGATAATGCACAATGCAACATACTTATTTCATATTTGTGTTCAGTCTAGTTACGGGGTCAAAATTAGGACCTTGTCAACAATGATTTGGTTTAGTATAAAACCGAATTTAAACAATTTGATTTAAACAAATGAACCTAAATGAAGAGAGAATGACCATCGAAGGATCAATATTGTTATGAAGAAACTCACTCTTATTTTATGCAACAATTATCGTCAGGGATATAAATAAAGGTAGAATGAAGAGATCTGTTCAATTATAATACACACACATATAGCAATTCAACTGAATAGCTTAAAGAAGATAATATTAACAAGTAACATGTATGATGTTCGTCTAGAACAGTTCAATGTACACATTTCTAACAATTACGAGTAACAAATGAGACTAGTATACATATCATATGTAGAGATAGCAGTGCAGCTCAGGTTAGTTGGAACTAGACTAGGTTAACGAGTAACATGTGAAATATTCGTTTTGTACAATTAAGTTTACACATTTTAATTAATGAGTAAAATTAGACTAATACACATATCACATGTAAAAATCAATCTAGCTCAAGCTAGTTGGAACAAGACTATGTTAAGAAAAATATGTGAGGCGTTTGTCCGTAATCTCATCAACTACCACTCAATATGCTCATTTCAAATAATTACAAGTAGGAAACGAGACTATTGCGCATATAACATTTTAAAAGCAATACAACTCAAGCTAGCAAGACCAAGAGTCGATTAACACATGCTACGACTGTTCTTGTCTAGTGTTGCTCAATATGCGCATTTCAATAACTACGAGTAAAAAATGAGATCGACACACACAGCACATGTAAATAGCAATCAAGCTCAAGCTAGCTAGAACAAGACTAAATTAACGAGTAATGTGTGAGATATTTGTTTGGTTATCCAGTACTGCTCAATCTAGGAACACCGAGCGCATTTCAACAATTATCTATTACACATATCACATGTAAGGCCAACTGAAATAAGACTAGGTTAACGAGGAACATGAGACATTTGTCCTTGTTTAATGCTGCTTAATCTGCACAAGCATGTACGAGATATGTAAACATATCACGTATAATAGCAATCCAACTCAAACTAGTCAAGACTATATAAAATCAACATATAAAACACTTATTAATATCGTTTAAATTATTATGAGAAAATCACAAGAATAATTATTCAGTGGTCCAAAAGATAGACATGAATAATCAAGATCCAAATCCAACGAACAGATATAGTGGGAAGCATCATTTGATTCAACCTATTACAAACACTAACATCACACCATACCCACATTGTTTTCATCTACCCAGAAAAAGAGAGAAAAATAGAAAACATAAAATTTAATTTAAAAAGGTTAAAAATCTAGAGCAGCACGTGCCGGCCTGCAAGTAGTAAAAAGCAAATTGCTGAATCTAGATCCGACGGCAGAAAACATTTCATTAATTTTGACCGCTGATTTCAATCGTACGGTCCAAATCAAATCCATGTGGCCCCACCTCACCACTTTTCTGCACGTATAAATTCAAGCCTCTTAAAACCCGGTCCACTCTGAACAATTCCAAAACTTCTCTCTCTCTCTCTCTCTCATCTCTCTCTAAAAATACTCTTTTTTTAATTTTTTTCTTTTTCTTTGGAGAAACAAACTTTAACCTGCGCACTATTTCGCCACTGCTTATCCTGCGCACTACCACCGGAGATGAAACTGGCGTCGGAGTACATGATAAGAATATCGAGATACAGGAGGTGGGCTCAGTAAAAGAAAAGGAGAAAGATTAGCGGACCACACTTGTTCAAAAATGGACGGCCATAAGAGTCAGGCGAAGCTTACTAGGACCCAATCTTCTCTTCTCCGGTCATCCCCAACCGTCCGATCATCAATCCAGAGCTTTTCTTCAGTCTGCGAGATAGCACCTGATCGAGAAACAGAGGACCTTGAAGAGCAGAAGCCACATGGCAAGCCAAGTTTGCCACTGGTTCGACCCGGTTCCAGATCCGGTTTGGCTCCGTTTATTGCAATTCTTTTACTCTCCATGTACACCATTTTCGCATTTTTCAACAGGGATGATATTCCCACCTCAGAAAACCTGCTTTTAGTCCTGATTTTCATAGCAATTTCGCTCTTTTTCGCGTCAAAAAACATAGCCTTAATTCACCAAAACTTCGATATCTTCAAGAAATTCAGTGATGAATATGCTAAAAGAGTTGGCTTTTCTTGTTTTACCTCAAAACAACATTCAAAATCGGTTCAGTGGTTCATTGGTGAGCCTGATTTGGGTAAAAAAGAGTGTGCTAAGAAGATTATAAGAGAAGGGGTGCAGTTTTACAGCAATGGCGACTTCTACGAAGGCGAATTTCACAAAGGGAGGTGCAATGGTAGTGGAGTTTACAATTACTTTGTCAATGGAAGATATGAAGGAGACTGGATTGATGGAAGATATGATGGATATGGAATAGAGAGCTGGGCTAAAGGGAGTCGATACCGGGGTCAATATAGACAGGGCTTGAGGCATGGGCATGGAGTTTATAAGTTTTACACCGGCGATACTTATGCCGGAGAGTGGTGTAATGGGCAGAGCCATGGTGCAGGAGCGCAGACTTGCGCAGATGGGAGCTGTTACATTGGAGAGTTCAAGTGTGGAGTTAAGCATGGCTTTGGCTGTTACCATTTCAGGTTTGAATNTGAATAGAGACATAAAAGATTGAATTTTTTTGGTTCTTTTATATTTGTTCAAGACTTCATTGCAGTTTTTCAGAGTCAATTCTTGTATTAATTGTGTTTGAATAATAGAACAATGGAAATTTTTGTTGTATATTTCTTGATTTTAATTATTTTAATTGAGCCGTACTTAAAAGCTACTTTTATTGATATCACGTCTCTATTCCAGTTCTTACATTTGAAAAAAACTTTCTAATTTTTGAATTCGATTTCTTATGATCTTGCAATGGATATGCCAATGTGCTAGCTTAAGGATTGTATGACTTCTTAACTTTTTCTGTCTTTATGTAAGAATTTAAATGCCTTTCGGATTTTGGGGTGCAAAATATTTAGGAACTCTTAGAATAAAAATGAAGTTTTGAATGTTTTTTTATAGAAATGGAGATCGATATGCTGGGGAGTATTTCGGAGATAAAATCCATGGTTTTGGTGTCTATCACTTTGCAAATGGTCACTGCTATGAAGGATCATGGCATGAAGGACGTAAACAAGGTTATGGCATGTATACATTTCGAAGTGGTGAGACAAGATGTGGCGAATGGAATAGTGGCAATCTTAAGACCCCCCTGCCACCATTAACGGACACAGTTCTTCAAGCAGTTCAGGTGACTAAATCGACTTCTGATTCATATCTTGATTATCCTTTTGTCATGGGCCCTATAACACTTCATTATGCAGTATTAGATGGGATTGGAAACAAACTGTGTCCTGACTCCCTCTTTTTTTTCCATCTTGATTTGTTGCAGGCTGCTAGAAAAACAGCAGAAAATGCAATTCATCTGCGTCAGGTTGACGAACAAGTGAACAAGGCCGTAATGGCTGCAAACAGAGCTGCCACCGCAGCCAGAGTAGCTGCTGTCAAAGCCGTTCAGAACAGGATTGATGGAAAATTTTGCGATTTATAGGTCATTGTTGGTCCAGTCTGTAGTTGTAAAGTGCATATATCTGCACTGTAGAATGAACAAACGAACTGAAATCAAGCACCCCGATAAGCAAAGCTCACCGGAGGTCGAGTCTGTAACCTTGTACATATAGCCAAGTATATATACATGAATGGAAAATCGATTTTCAGTAAAGTTTGTGCGTCCACTTGCTCATCATGCCCTGTTTTTTTTTTTTTTTCTCTCTTTGTGGTGGGGTTGAAACCGTGAGGCTACTAAATTATTATGTTCTGCTTTGTAATAATTTGACACCCTAGTTCTTACTGCATCATTTCTTGTAACTATTCTATGAATATCCTATCTCAATGTTAGTGCCTTTTTTTTTGGAAATGATCAATGCTTCAAGAAGCAGCAAACATTAAATTCATACGAGGCATGTTTTAGATTTCTACTATACAATGAAAATAGAAAAGAAAGAAAACGTAAAATAGCATGTGGAGCTTAGTCAAACTGTATGCTTATTGTTTGACTGTGATTTTGTTCTTGGCACGTTGAAAATTTAATATGCTTATTAGATCTATATAAAGAATTATAGGAGGTCAGTTTTGAGTGTGTAAGAGGCGTGAAAAAAATTTGTAACATTATTTTCGGTTATAGTGACAAGTACTTGTAACCCTCACATTGAGAATGGATCACTATAAGTTTTTATTTTTCTTTGTATTAATCTCGTTAAAAGGAACTAGGCTCGGTCGCTAACAATTTGTACAAGATTATTGTGCCCTACGTTGATAGATATCAGAGGGGCATATTTAATCGAATTTTTATACAGAAAGACACACTACAAGACGATGACCAGTAGGGATTAGGGGAAATTTTTAACGCGACGTTGAAATAGCCTCTTCAAAATACAATTAAACTCGAACGGACAAAATATTTCTTTCTTTCGAGTCAAATTTCTCGAGCCATGGTGAGAAAGATAGATTGATAGATACCACAACCTTCTCGAGGATGGGCTACTAATTATAGATAATTTTTCCACTTCACTTTCCTTCCCCTCTAGACAAACTTACCATGTCTTGTTAGATTTGTCTCACACGCACAATAGGAGATTCTAACTAAGTTGCTTTCTGATGAGTGTCTTTCCATACCCCATGACATGGATTTGCATATCAAGTTACCAAAAATGTGAAAAGAAAAGTGAAAGATCTTACCACCTTAAAAATATGCTGATCCCTTAACCAAAAACGTTTGTGAAAGTCACATTTTTCATCTTGAAAATCTATAAAAACTTTTTATGTGAAATCAAAAGGCATTTTCAAGCAAGCTCAATCTAATGCTTTTGTACATCATGGAGTGTGACAAATAGAAAGAGCATCTTGGATACAAGCTCAAAATTTACAAATTATTTATTTCAACCATCTCCAATAAGAGAAGGTGACATTGATTGAGGATAAATTAATTACGGAACGAAGGAATAGATTGTTGAGTCATGTTTCTCCAAGTTAAAGAGGATATCATTTCGTTTATAAGATTGATATAGAGTAAACGAAAAGTAACCTAACATGTAATAGCTACGAATGATTTAGTTACTTCAAATCTCCAAGTAGATATATTAAATAAAACGGAACGTCAATGAATGATCCATTAAAAGTTGTGTACAAAGCAAGAGAGTCATTTGTTTCATCACGTGCATATTATATTCATTTTTCATTGACACGAACAAAATTTTTACATAAACTAGATCATTCGTTTGTTAGAGATACAATGTCTAACCGTCGTTTGAACGCTTATCTATTCATATTTTGTACAAATGTCCGATGTACCTTGTCTTCTTCGAATAAGGATAATGTAGGATTTTGCCATTATTCTTGTGCAAGTACATGCTGGATTGGTGGTGGGTTCTCCGTAAAAAAAAAAAAAAAAAATCTGCCAATTTTTCTTTATAATCCACTTTGATCCACAATCTCTGCATAATCAATTATTATAGTAGGGTAAAGGAAACAACTTTTGCTTATTTTCAATTTTTTAATCAATACTATGCAGATTCTTCATCTTTCTTCCATTTGCTTTCGATTCAAATCTCTTGCATTTTTAAACTTCCAACCACCGCCACATGCATCCTTCAAAGGTGAACCAGTAAAGCACTGTTTTTTAGGGTATTTTAATTAAAAAAATTCTGGTCTTTTGACCCATGTTAACGTGAATTTAATAAGAGGGTGTTTGGTGGAGATTAAAATTAGATTTTTAGTAGAAAGTGATAGAAGTTTTTAAAATGTGTGGTTAAAAAGTTGTGGAACACCCATGAAATATGTGGTTAATATTGATTGTTTGATTTTGACTGGATTAAAATCAGATTTTAATCCGAACCAAAGATGGACTAAATATAATCTCAATTTATTTATTCTCAATGGTTGAAAACCCCTAATAAAAAAGAAGTACGTACATCAGCCATAACCAAACACTTTTATGATAATTTTAGATTATTATATGAAATATCGTTAAACATAGTGACGTTGCGACAAGAAACTTTTTGACATGTGAAATATATAATTATGTTTGTTCTTTTGTGTGTGTTATGTCTTGTAGCATGTTCCTCCAATTTCTACGAATTCCTTGGGGTGATGAAATTGAAGAAAGTGTCATCCAATGTGTCTTTCGTAGTAAAGGAATTGTTTATTTTGACAGTAAAAAGATTTCGATAGAATTTATTTTAGAACGAATTTGTAAGAGGGTATCTAATATGGTTATAAATTAGTAAAGCAATCATTTTATGAGCATCGTAAATTGTCATTATATATTGATAAACTAAGTATATTTTTTATTTGTTTTTCCTTTTTGATGGAAAGAGTTCGATCTAACAATCAAATTGGTTTTTCTTCTTTGTTAATTTGAAATTTGAAATTGTTTTCAGCAAAATAAACACACTTTCTTGAAATTAGTAGTGGAATGGACAATGGTGGGTTCTATACTTCGATACTTCAATCTATGATACTTCCATTATCCCGAGAGGTTCTTTGAATTGTTCACTTCAAGGGCTGTTTTTTTTTCTTTAGCATTTCTTGAATATTTGGTTTTGTCAATTTTTTATTTATTTTATCTGATGAGAATGTAAATGCCATATTTGGTATGACTTCTACTTTTTGTATAAGAGTTTTTCGAGAAAGTTGTCGTTGATCACCTTTCAATAAATGTTCTTCTAGTCTGACAAAGGATTTTCAAAATCAAATATATTTAAAAATAACTTTTTAATTTCACAAACAACTTTTGACTTTTCAAAAGTCAGGTCCGATGAACATTAATTTCGCATGTTTTGGTTTTAGCTCATCATTTAGGAGTACCCGCCTACCGCGATGTCTCTTTCTAGATTGGAATATCTTATTCACTATCCGTATGTTATTTTATTATGTCAATTTACCAAGTAGATTTAAAATACTAAGTTTTTTTGAAGATTTCAACCATTATTAGATTTTCATAATTTATTTTTGTAACTTGAGTGAATGAGTGTACAAGTCACGACAAAACAACTTCTCATGTATAAAAATAAGTTATAATGAACTCAATATAATTTATTGAAATATTAACAATGAAAGATACAAGAACAGATAAATAATCTTCCTTTTACCTCTTAATTTTTAAGTTTTTAGATGAAATGATTGAATATAAATTAAAAACTTGCAAATGAATTATGTTCAAGCTCACTATATATATATTCCGCCAGGATATGCTGTGCTATGTGACAATTCTGCTTATATTGTTGTTGGAATTGGCGATATTACTTTAAAACTTGACACTGATTTTATGTATACTTTAAAAGATGTTAGATACATTTCTGAACTGTCTAGGAATTTACTCACATTTGGAAGACTTGAGAAATCTAACTTCACTGGTAAAACTAAAAATTGAATTATAAAAATTAGAAAACATATATTTGCTCAAATCCATTTCGAACAAACTTTACTTATTTGAGCAGCTTTTTAGTTTTAAAATAGATCATTTAAAGGATCTGGATGACAATTTAGACTTTTTAATAAAATTGTTCAAATATTAATAACTATGAAGAGACCATGTTTGAGACCTATAAAGCTACAATTTTGCGTAATTTCATACCTTTAATGAGTTTTTCAAGGTTAAGGAAGGTATTAAAACATTTAAACCCTTAAGATTTAAAGTTAGATTAGTGGTCAAGGGGTACACACAAAGGAGATTATAACGAGATTTTTTAACAGTTGTTAATTATCCCATTATTAGGATCATGCTTGCATTGGTTGCACATTTTAATTGGGAGCTTAAACAACTTGACGTAAAAAATTTTTTTTACATGGTGAACTTGACGAGCAAATTTTTATGAATCAACCAAAAGGTTTAAAGACAAATTAAAACATGATCAAGTGTGCTTCTTAAAACGATCTTTATATGACCTCAAACAATCATCTAGATAATGATATAAAAGATTTGATTCTTTTGTACTCACCATAGGGTTTCAAAAGAGTAAGTTTGATGGTTGCATATATTTTCAATATGATGATGCTAATAATGATTATGTATTTTTATCAATATACGTGGATGATATGCTCTTAGTTGGTTCATTACTTAAGTGGATAAACAAGATAAAAATAAAGTTGAATGGTGAATTTGACACGGAAGATCTAAGTAAAGTTTTAAGAATCTTAGGTATGGAAATTGAAAAAGAGAGGTCAAATTCTGCTTTGTTTTTGCATCAATCCTCTTATGTTTCAAAGGTAGTGAAAAATTTGGCATGCATGATAGCAAACATATTACATTACTTTTAACTAATCATTTTGTAAGACTCCTTGTAATGAAAAAGAAATAGAATACATGTGTAGGATTTCATACTCTAATGTGATTGGATCTATTATGTATTTGATGGTCTGAACTAGACCGAATTTAGCATTTGTTATTAGTCTCTTAGTAGGTACATGTCTAATCCGGGTCCCGAGCATTGAGAAGCCTTAAAATGGATGTTAAGATATTTAAAGGGGACTACTGATGTAGGTCTAAAGTTTGGTGTTAATAAAGAAGGTTTGAAGTTGAAGGATTTTGTAGATGTGGACTATGCGGGGATAGTAATAATAGAAAATCTACTTCTTTCTATGTGTTTACTTTGTCTAACTCTTGTATTAGTTGAAAATCACAGTTATAACACATAGTTGCAATATCCACGACAGACACTACTATTGAAGCAATTAAAGAGGCTTTGTGGCTTAGAGGTTTGTTTTATGAACTTTGTATTTTAAATGACTATGTGGTAGTATATTTTGATAGTCAATCTTCTATACATTTATGCAAAAATCATGTCTTCACAAACGCACCAAACACATTAATGTTGGACTACATTTCATTAGATATATTGTATCACAAGAAGCGGTAAGATTGAAAAAATCCATACACAATATAATCCTTCAGACATGGACACTAAAGTGCTGCCATTGATGAAGTTTACAAGTTGCAAAGATCTTCTAAACATACCTCAGACATGGGCACTAAGGTACTACCATTGGTGAAGTTAAGAAGTTGCAAATATCTTCTAAACATTGGTGGAAGTAAATAATTTCCAATTTTATCGGGTCTCCTTTTGAAATTATTACTAATGGGTGATAAGGTTTTTTTTGCTGGTCTTTTGACACCAAAATGAAGGTTTGTTGGGCAAATTGTTTTCAAATAACCTCTCAAACTATGATTTTAAATCATTAGTTATTCAGACGGTATCGACAAAATGATTGAATAGAAATATCAACATCTTAAATGGAAAGACCTGAGTCTATAACTATTTTGGGCCATCGGAAATAGTCTAATTCAATTAGAGCTGCTCATGGCCTGACCCTTCATTCCTTGGATGACTTTTGGTGTTGACCCACTTATTCGTTATCTATTGTCTCCCTTTTAGGCCTAATCCATTACTTAACCTGAAAGCCTGATATACTACTATATCTGGGCAGCCTCTTTGCCTTGAGAAATACATGTTATTGTCCTTCTTTGTGCGTCCTTCTTTAGTGTTTTTTCTCCTTGTCTTTCTTAGCCTTTGTGGTTGCCTTGAGAAATAACATCTTACTTTTGTGTCCTTTGTGGGTAATACAAAAGCAATCGGAGTTGGGTGAAATTCGTATGATACTAAGTTGTTATTTGGTGGTGTCGATCTTGGTTGGTTTTGATAAAATGAGCTCGGAAAGCCTTAGGCGATCCATTCTTCCGCTTAAAATTTTGGTATCAGAGCGATGTTGGGGTGTGAATTCCGACGAATATCCAAGTTGAAACATCCAAAAGGCAGTCGAAAGATAGATCAAAAAATCTGTCCAATTTTCTTCTAAAAAATTGTACATGCAACTGTATTTTTCAACCAAATTGATGGCCGACTGAAGAATCCAAAACCACGGACAGACTCTACAGACGGAGACGCAGCCGGCACGTGGAGGCGTGTTCGAAGTCTAGTATAGATTTCTTCATGCAGAATACTTCTAACGTGATTTCTAACGAATTGATGTTGTTAGTTTTCTGTTTCAGGTCATACAGTGAAATGTGGACAATTTTGCCCGTGGTCATTTGTGATTCGATTTTTTGCTCGATTGAATACTACAGTTGCTGGAGACTTTAGGACAAATAGTGGTGGCCCGAAAGTGGTAAATTCACATATCACGTTATTTACGGAATCAGATTGGTCCGTTCTAATAAATTGGCTTATCTAATTTAATTTTTAGCACTGGCACGTCATCGTGTAGGGTAATGATAGGATTGAGGTTATCATGTGGGGTAGCCATCGCCCGTGCTAAAAATTTGGAACTATTTTCCTTTAAATATTACGTGATTAAACTATTCATTTGATAAAAATCCGCATATTATCTCTATGATATATTGTGCGTGAAACTGTTTGATTGACATGTCTCTTGTTGTACCGTTAACCATTCGAATAACTAAAATTTACCCCGTTTGAACATTCTCTTGATCTAAGATCGATAATCTTACGAAATTATGGGAATCGAGAACAATGTATATCGTTTGCGACCCTATGTTTACTTTGTGTGGCTTAATTGTGATTCTCTGCATCTCTAATTGATTCATAAAAAATGACAACTCATAATTTTGATTTGGGAACTTTTCTTGTAACAAAAAATGAGAGATATTTTGGTTCAACAAAAGGTTTCAAAAACCACTGATAACAATTTTTTTTACTGATTTTTCAAAAGAACAAAAAGAAGAAACTGTTAAGCTTGCTTACACTCTAATCACTCTACACTTGTTCGACATCATTCTGACAAAAGTGGGTAAACTGAAAATCACTAAAAAACTTCGAAAAAAATTGAAAGACTTGTATACACTCAAATCCACTCCGAACAAGCTTTACTTACTTGAACAATTTTTTAATTTTAAAATAGATTTTTCAAATGATTTTGATGACAATTTAGACGTTTTTAACAAACTTGTTCAAGATATTGTTAACTGTGAAGAGTCAGTATCTGAGACCTACAAGACTATAATTTTGCTTACTTCTATATTTGATCCTTGTAAGTAGGTTTCTAAGGTTAAGGAAAGTACTAATGCATTTGAACTCTTAAATTTAAAGTTAAGTTAATGGCCAAGGAGTACACACAAAATGGGATGCTGATTATAACAAGATTTTTTTCGCCAATTGTTAAACACCACTTATTAGGGTCATGCTTGCATTGATTGCACATTTTGACTGGAAATTTGAATAACTTGATGTAAAAATTGCTTTCTTACAATGCCACTTAAAATTAATCCTAAATTCCTAATAATTCGAAATGTCTTTGAGAACATTTGGGGCTAATATTAAATAGTAGTTTATGAAAATGTGGCCCCCAATTTGCATACATGAGAGAGAAATGTCCAGTGATAATTGATGAAAACCCTACTCTAGAAAATTAATAGCTTTGAATATCGATAATATTTCACGTGTACATATATGCGTATCGAAAATAAGGATAATTGAATTTTATCTTCATAAATAAAATCAATGGTGATTATACAAATATTTCACATAGGCCGAGGAGGCTTCCCGAGGAGCAAAAGCCATCTTTGGGGTTGAACCCAGAGACACACGTCGGGATGTCTCTCCTCGAGCTCAGGCATCATGATCCAACAGGTTACCCTCGGGGTTATAACCAAGACCTTGCATCGTGCAAATCCATGACTTGTTAGGACTTTACTTCACATCGGGTTTGATCCTACCCCATGAAACAAAGTTCTACCGCTAATAGGAAACCTCATCCTAAAAGGACTCTTCCACTAGAATTCCACCTCTATCCAAACACTTGGAGAACACAAAACCAATTAAGTTACAACTTCCAATCACAATAGGACTCCTAGAGGTTTCAACATTACAATCCTACTAGGAACGTGCTACCTATCTCTATAAATACATCATTCCGGTTCATTATTAAGGTACGCTTTTAACATTCAGTTTTTAGCACTTAAACTTTTCTTATTCTCTATCTGATTTAAGCATCGGAGGGGCGACGAGGACACACCTCGACGCTTTTTTTTCAGGTATCGAAAGACCTTGTTCGTGTTCGTCGTCGAGCTCGGAAATCATCAGGTACGATTTTTGGTAGCATCAAATGGTATTTACTACATCGTCCAAATGATGAATCATAATTTATTTGAAAATTTTCTTCGACTGAAATTAGCCCTGTTTGACCTTTATTTTTCAAAACTCATTTTCAGCTACGCATTCTCTCTTTAAAATAATATTACAAGTGAATCCATAACATTTTTCTTTTTCCCAACCACACATTCTTTAAAAAATTTAGTTTTCACAAAATTTATTCTAAAAAAATCGATCTCTGCGACTATATGTGTGATGAAATTTCTCATCACCTGTTTTTTTCACCTCTAATACAAAGTACGCGCTTTGGGTCTTGTCTCCTCAAGTTGGTGAACCTATTTAATGCCATTGAAGTCATTTTATAGAATGAGAGGCAATTTTTCCACTACCTAATATCTGTATTTTCACTCAATGTTAATTTGAGAAATGAACGCAGAAGAACATGCATGTAGGTTTTATTTTTGTCATTTGAGGTATTACTCATACTCTTATAATCAATATCGAAATCTTGTAAAGACGTTCTTGTCAATAGTGTGAACTAAAGTTGTCTCTCTACAAAATAACAACTTAATTACTTAATTGATATAAAATCCCTTTACAACAATTATTCTTTCCAATTCAACGTGTACCATTATTGAAGAAACCTATGCATTTGTTAGGGTTAATTTGGCATTGCTTTTGTTTTTTACTTTTCGTAGAAGTGAAAATTAATTTCTAAAAAAACTTCTTATTTTAAAAGTATTTTTAGAAGATGATATTAGATCAACTTTCTCTACACACTCTTCTATTTTGAAGAAACAATTTCATAAAATTAGTTAAACGAGTGTAAAATCAGCATTTGAGTTTCAACAACTGCCACCCCCTTAGTCACTTCCTAATCATAAAGAAACCTATTTTCTTGTACTTACATATGCCCTTATTTTCCTTTGAAAACTGTTGTTTTGATTTTGAAATGTTCAGCGGTTTAATTCAAACAACCAACCATGGACTTGCAATACACAAACTTTAGGACATCTTAAAATAAACTTGAAAATATTTTTTATACAAATTAGTTTGGTACATTGTGAGTAATTGTGGACCATGTTAAGTCACCTAATCCAGTCCCCTTTTTTGACTTGAATGCAAATGTAGGTCTAATAAAGTGATATTAACTAATGGGTTGTCAAAAATTGCCTTCCAATTTTCTTCCCTCTATGTGTACATATACAAAAGGATGTGAATCTATACCCTATTTGACTTCCCACATTTTGCCTTAGGCTCCAAGGATACTTTGATTCTCAACTAATCCATTAAGTCATATCATGTGTATTTTCAAAGCTGTATTACATTGTTAATTGACTCGATCAAGTTGGATGAAAACGACATCTTTTGCAGAATTTAATTTTCTAATAAATATACACGTTCTTTCTTTAATAATTTGAACTTCTAGACAATTTGATTAATATGAATTGGCAAAAAGGAGTAGTTTCAAGTCTCGTCGTCCTCCATTTATAAAATTGCATCAAAACTTTCAAAATTCAGCTTGCAAGTAATGTCACGTGTTGAAGACATAATTTAAATTATATAAATGTGGTATAACATTTTAAACTTTTAGAAGATAGTTACAATACTTGGTCGATGATCTAAATATAAATGGGTAGGATTAAGAAATGTCTATATATTATCATTTTCTATCGTATCCAGTTCTACGTTTCAAATGCATGTATGCATACATGGAATTTTTTTTTTTTTTTAGATTGAAATCTAAATTTCAATCTAAATCAAAGTTAACAATTAGTTTTAATAACATATTTTATGAAATCCATAAATGTTTAACTTTTATCAAAATTTACTAAAAAAATGATTTTAATCTCCACCAAACATGGACAAAATCACAATAAATTTGAATTTCGATAACATACTAATTTTAAAAATCATCCGATGACCGTACGCTAATCGAATTTACAAATTGCTTATATCACCTCAAAACTTATTTCGAGAACTACATTTGCATATCGAATAGTCCAAACAGATATCGAAAATAGTTAAAAATACGTTAAACGTGAGTCTTAACGAAGACGTCTAACTCGCATTTTTTAAAAAAAATCAATTATTTTATTTTCATCATTTTATTATGAAATTTATATGGAATATGATATCAAAAATTTTCAAAATTTTACATCCGAAATAGTCATATCCCATGTAAATTTTCGGATGTAAAATTACATGGGACATTATTTTTTTGGACGTAAATTTTTTATTGTAAAATTTATCCCGACTTCTTTTCAAGTTCGATTATGCCTCTAACTTTAAAGTTCTGTGTCCGCCCCTGTATGCATACATCAAAGATCGCGTGTATTTCAAATGCTATGTTACATGAACTTGTCTCATATGGACAATGCTTATTATCACGACTTTTGTATGTTAGATTGGATAAGAAGTGGTAAAATTGAGAAAATTTAAGTTATTACATGATGTCAAAAGTACTTGCAATTTCTAACAAACATTAATGGCAATGTCTTCCTCGGCACAACCATGTGAAGGACTAAAACAATGGCTAAACTAAATTTTCATGCTACGTACAACCCAACGCATTGACCAAATCTTTTTCATTAATGTGCCTACCTAATTTATCAATGTTACAAAATCAGAAATCAATTATACAATTTTTTATTTATTTCGGATATAATTGATAAGCAATTTCAAAGTAGAAAAGGCCCTCGACTACTTGATATAGTATAGCCACGTAGACTAGTTGCATCCACGTCCCCATCATTCTAGTTTAGTAGTTATATTTACTAATAAATCAACAATAATTGAATATGAATTTAAGGTACTTCGTTCTCAATGATGATAACTTTTTCGATATTACTGACTTGACAATATTTTGAAGTTTAATCGTTTTATTGTTTTATAGAAGCATCGAAAATTGATTCGATTTGGTTTTATTCTTAACTACTTCTATTATTGAGTGATGGTTCTTTTTTTTTCCTTCCCCTCTCAATAGACATTAATGGGACGGCGAAGAAAAGCACGACCCATGTAAGTAACAAAAGGTCACAAAGAGTAAGTTAAGAGAAAAGGAGGAGGAATTTGGAGAAGAAAGCTGAAGAATTTTCTATTCTACGTGGTGTAAAAATCGGCTTGATTTTCTACAAGCCAAAAGAGGGCAACAAACCAAGTGAGCCGACTATCTGGCCTAGATATCGTAATGACTTTGAAGATGTGATCGAATCCTACAAGTAGAGGTCTCGTGATGACAGAAAAATCGAACTTTCAATCTGTATTCGTATAAGCAAGACGAGATCAAGAAAGTTGAAAACAAGCTCAAAAAAATCAGGCCATTCGGTAAATCCTGTGCATGCTCAGTCAAATCTCAAAAACTTCATATGTTGTCCAAAGTTATGGATATAATCCTTGTGATGGCTTGTCGGGGCCTCGTATTCTGGAGAATGTTCGACTAACCAATGCTGAGACGCGGCTGGATTATTAGTTCCAATCCGCCCCAATGCACCACCATGTGCTGCCAAGTGCTCCACCTCAAATCGAAATAAATATGAATGGATAAATGGGAAAATTGTACGGGAAGTTCCCGGGAAATCCGAGTTGTAATTAGTTGTCGAATAACCAGAAATAACGCAAGTTAATTACTTGATACTTACTACTCTCGACTTTTTGAGGAAAATTACTTGATCCCTAGTAACCATTACTTGACCTGATCAAGATTCCATGCTTTAAAATCTTGTCAGCACATTGAGAACTCATATTAAACCACTCTTGTTCAAATATTTAGGGGAAAAGACCTCATCAATACTTTTCTTGCTAAAGAAGCAGCAAAACATATGGACAATGCGCAAAACAGAATGACTTTATACAACTCCAAAAAGCCATTCTTTTCCCTCCAATATCAAACTTGAATATGTAATCTAATTATTCACGTTTCTCTCTGCATATGTTTCTATTTCATCTGAATTTTTCGGAAAACTTATGATAGATTGAACAAGAAATTTTCATCGTTCTGATATTTTTGAAGCTCACAAGATCATGTCTTCGAGCCCTCCAAGAGAAACAGCCAATGGCACCGGAAACGACCAGCTCTATTGGTGTTACCAATGTCATCAGACAGTCCGTACTGCCTCGGACAACCAGTCCGAGGTGACTTGTCCACGGTGCCTAGGCCAGTTCCTTCTTGAAATTGACACGGGAAGAACTAGACCGGTTATTGAATTCACTGCATTTGATCCCACCCCTGAGGCCCGAATTTTTGAAGCATTGTCCCTCATATTTGATCCATCAATTGGTTTGCAAAATCCCGACATGGACAGAAGAAGGAATGATCGAGGCTCTAGACAAAGAAATCGTGTTCTTGACAGAAGACGTCATAGGGAAGGATCTGAGCCTGCCAACCGAGGAGGTTGGTTATGGTCGAGAAGAAGAAACAATTTGCTTGATGAAAACGGGGATGACTGGGGTCCCGAATCCGGGATTCTAGCCCGTCCACGGACCTGGGTCATTCTCAGACCATCCGGGCCGGTCCCAGCTGGTGGTGAGAATTCACCCCGGGAAAGGCTGATACCACCTAGGGTGGATCCCGGGAACTACTTTGTCGGCCATGGAATGGAACAACTTATTGAAGAACTTACTCAAAACGACAGGCCAGGGGTGCCGCCAGCACCGGAATCGGTGATTGATGCGATTCCGACTATCAAAATTGAGCCATCCCACTTGGCTACCAGTTCAGAATGTCCAGTCTGCAAAGAAGAATTTAAAATAGGAACGGAAGCAAGGGAGCTCTCATGCGACCATGTATACCATTCTGATTGCATTGTCCCTTGGTTGAGGCTTCACAATTCTTGCCCTGTTTGCCGCCACGAGCTCCCTGTTCCATGTGAAAGTTCAGTGGACTCGTCCAGCGATGCTCATGGGGGTGGAAGTGACCGGCGGTGCTGGAGGCTGAGGCAGCTGGGCAATATCTGGCCCTTCCGATCAAGATATCGACCCCTTCATCCACATCGTGGTGGCACAAGAACGTCTAATCATGGTGAGAATTGAATTCATGATCCGATACTAAAATTATGTAGCATGATCCAATGCAAGGATGTAGAATTAGACCGTATTTCATAATTGCAATAAATCTATGATAGTCTAATTATCACACACTATCCAAATACAGTGTAACTCCCTAGAAATTGCTGTTTTATGTACATAAACGATGGCATAATCATTTGTAATTAGTTCAATCCGCCTTTCTCATGAGCAGATTCCTGGAGGCAATCTTGTCATATTCTTTAGCCGGAAAATGCATCAGCAGTTGTATGAATTCCCTACGAAGAGAAAAGCTAAAAGCTGAAGATCCACAAAAACTGCAGTCAATTTAGAACTGTCATATGAACAAGAATTACAAAGGCAGGTACCATAGAGTTAAATCAACAAGAACTGTTAAGAATTCCTCATAAGAGGGTTACTAATTTCAAACAAAAATAAGTGTAATCAATTTTAGACGTAATTCATTTGGTCGATCAAACAACTCCTCTCTCAGTGTTTAATACATCTGTCACGATCAATGCTGATAGTTCACATTCTTTTGGGCTGATGTTGAGTCCCAGCGTAGAAGCCTTCTGTATATGATGTGTTCTTGAATATTGACTGCAACGTAGAGACCAACTTTAATGAATACACTGATACATTGAATTTTAAATGATATATGAGACAACAGACCAAGCTTTTGAGGAGGATAGTGAAATTAAAGGTCAGTTCTAAATCAAAATGCACACAAGAAATCATCAAATTATTACTGTGGATTGTGCTCAGCATTGGACGTGAAATACCCATAAAATTAAAGGACCTGTTAAAATTCAAATGATTGTCTAACTCATGTAGTCCTTCGCGACTAATAACTTTCAAGAGCACAAATTCAGATTTTACACCTAGACAATGATTAAGCAACTACTGCAACAAATAGTCCATAACATCAAGTTAAAAAGGCCAAAGAGCATTTGCTATCCATACAGTTTCAGAAATTCATAAGGAAAATTATAATCTACATGAAATATATAATATATTCAAGTTAATTGGAATTCAGGAAATTTTGGTTCTCACGAGTATGCTCTTCAATTCCACGGAAAGTTGTTTTCTAATATTGTTTGATACCATGGTACCCAATTGTTCCCGATATTTCTCCATGTTCTCCTCTTTGACCTACATGGTCAAAATCATCATAAATGTATGCAGCATTTTTAAAGTAATGATTTCAGAATAAAATATCCTACTAACCTCAGAAAGAACTATGGATGTCGTCTTCTCCAAGAGTTCTTCAACAAGTTTTTCAGAGTCACCAAAGGAGCTTGACAGGTTCAATTTCTCCCTNACTATGGATGTCGTCTTCTCCAAGAGTTCTTCAACAAGTTTTTCAGAGTCACCAAAGGAGCTTGACAGGTTCAATTTCTCCCTTTGTGAAGCATTGGATGGTTTTACCACTTTTGCTACATAACAAAAGAATGTGCAGTCCCCATTTTACATCAATCAGCAAAGACCAATTTGCACAAAGAAAAGTAAATTAAGGGGAAAAATTAACCCTCTGAAAACCCAAAATTCATTAATTTTCAGAATTTCTTAGGAATTGATTAGTGCACATATAAAAGAATACAAGATGTTTGTCACTCTCTGTTTCATAGCCAAATAACCAACATTATGAAGACTCTCTCTCTCTCTCTCTCTCTCTCTCTCATCGACAGTTGGTTCTTCATATGGGGGTCACTCTCCACCTTTATCTTCCTGTTATCTAAGGTCAAGCATAGAAACAAGTATTTAGACACCGGAAAGGTGAGCTCCATAGCATATGAATCGGCTACAATGTCCTCTCCTGGGGGTTTACTAAGCATTTTTTAGCATGAGGATTTACTTTCTACTTATTTCTTCAATTACGAAAACAGTGATACCAAATTGAGTCAGCAATTGATAATTGTGTATTTTTCAGAATCTAATAACTTGCAACCGCAAGAAGGCTAATGTCTGATCTGACTATATATTTATAATGTATAGGCAAATTATGAAGTAATGCAATGGACAATTCATTAATGAAATCAATTACTAGTAGAGGGTCAAGATTTTTTAACAATTGAAGGACACTGTGTACGTGACACAGCTTTAAGGAGAGTGAAAGGTGTATAAATACGGTATTGGAACATTGTCAGGTATGTGTCTAGAAAACAGTGTCATTTGCTAGGTACGTATGCCTGTTCAGTAACAAAGAAACATGCACAAATTCATATATGAATTAATAGGAATAAAATCCATTATGAACCTCAGGTCTTGGTATCTAAACACTGCCTCAATGTGACCATTTAAACTCAAGCATATTTAAATTATAACGTATTGAAATAAAAAATAAGCAATTGACTTTCTTGCAAAACTATACCTGCAGTGGCTGTTGGTTTGTTATTCGGTGAGATATGATTCTTTTCAGGACCTTGAGAAGATGCTGTTTTTTCTGGAGGGTCAGGCAAGACTACAGCATCTGAAGGAACAAGACCAGCCAAATCAGGAGGTTGATCCTTCCCTACTGGAGGGTTTGCCTGAGAATGTAACACAAGAAGTTCAAATCAAAACACCGTTAACTAAGCAGTTATATTCATCATTTACCCAACCAACTGATCCTGTAATTACCTCCAGGTCAATGTACGCTGGGGTTTTTCCTATTGAATTCAGAAACTTGTCAAGATCACGGGAATTAATAGCTGTGGCAGCACATGAGAAGAAAGAAATCATAATCAAACAGAAATTTTTGGATGGTGCTAAGAGCTAATTGATTTTAACCGCTTTCACAAGAAAAACTATTGCTGAGAGTGGACCACTTCAGATTTTCTGACTTACATGCCTCACATAAAATGGCTATTCTTCAGCAATAAAATCATAACTTTCAAGGCATCAAAGCAAATGCCAACTATACTGATCCCAACGAGAAGGAAAAATGAATAAGAAAACACTCATAGTGAAGATACTCACAAAGAACTTCATGAAACCTGATAAATTATGGCCAAGAAAAATTATGCCTATAATATCACTTTCAAAGCCGTCACTTTAATCAATTTGTTATCAGTGCAGGCAGCATCATTCCAAATAAATATGACCAACATAAATACTCCAAGAATTGTACTCAATAAGAAAAAAGAATAGTTGTACAGGCATCAGCTTTTTGTACAAGTGGCAACTAGTTGCACTCATTGTTTACATGTGGTCACTTATGAATAGTAAGAATAAAAACCTGTATTGAATAATAATAATAATAATAATAATAATAATAATAACAATTTATCATTACAGTCCTGATCACTCACCAACAGACGTGTCATTAGACAATGGATGGAAGAAACAACATTCTTGAGATTTGAATCCTTGATCTAACAACAAGCAAACATGCCTTTGCAAAAGAATGAAAGAAACAGTTAGTAAAATGAACTTTCCAGCATTCAAGAAAAAGTATATCAACAGACAACTATAATCTAAACAAATTAGATATTGACCATAGAGGAACCTAAGACTCATACCGTGCAGAGTCATTTACAAGTGCAAATGGAGTAACACAACCCAGAGGAACCTTCAAAAGAAATATAATCAAGAATTAATATTAAGACAAAGTTCAATTAATATTTGTAAGAGTTTTAGCAATAATTTCAGTTAAGCATTTACGATCTCTGATCTTGTATAAAATGCTCCCTGAACTTGGATCAAAATTTAAAGAATTGTTCTTGACTGCTTAAACAGTAGAAGTGGACAATATCTTTAGCGTCTTCTATTTCTTATTGCCCAAATTAGTCTGGCGCGATGTAATAAACAGAAAGAAAAAGTTAAACAAACAGGCAAGTATAAACCTGAAGCATTTCGCCAAGTGCTTCTTCTGGAGCCATTCTTAAACCTCCTTTCCCCAGACCCAGCCTCTGAGACAAAACTGCTCAGCATCAATGCCAGGATACAATATCCATTAGCAAGCAAAATATTTAAGCTTAAATAGGCAAAATATTATTAGTTCAGGAGATTCTGCCAGTCAGTGTCAACATAAGCTAAACCTCTAGGGAAAAAATTTGGTGAAGCTTTAAAATTTGAAAGAACATATACCTTTCAAATCCACTTTCGTATCCGCCAGAGCAGAAACAATATAAAATCTGTGTTTCTTATCCTGTCATAGACGAAACAGAACACATGAAAGTTATTGTTTTTGGAAATATGAACAATTGCATAATTAATAATTCTATTGCGTTCTCTCCGTTAACCAACTAACCTTTAAGAATGAATTTTTACTCAATGCACCTTTCATGTGCCC
>CAIGRP010042899.1:0-13743 GCA_903798385.1 Fraxinus cuspidata
TTTTTTTTTTTTTTTTATAAAGCACGGTGGAAAATGTTCTAGAGAGAGAAAAGAGGCATTTAAGGGTTTGTTTGGCATTGCTTATTTGAAAAAGATGTTTTCTGAAATTCATTTTTAATCACATATTCTACCAATAAAATGAACCCATAACTTTTTCTAATTAACCACAAATTCTCTAAAAAAATCATTTTTCACTTCAAATAATACCTCAAATAATCTGTTCCAAGCAATCATTGAATATGGATATTGACAAGAAATCTGTCAAAAAAACAATGGATCAAGGAATCTCAACTTCCGACAAGCCACTGTAATCTACCATTATTCAACTTAATGAAATTTTTGAGAACGTGGTTATAAAGTAAAAAATGTTTTCGATTTACTTGCAAAATATTTTATTATGAGAACATGTGGTTAAAAATGAGTTTAAAAAGTAGAGTGAAAACGTAGAAAACAAGGCGGTTTTTTCAAAGAAGTGAAATAGAAGAATACTGAAATACAGTCGTGTAACCATGGTAATCATAAAACTTTTGTTCCCTAACAAATATAAGCATCGAGAAAATTTCCACTCAGGTTGTTAGAAAGAAGCGGTCAAAAATGCAGCAGAGGGTTCGAAGAATATTACAGGACATTTCATTCTTACAGTAGGAATATACAGTCAAAAAATGATAAATGTCAAGTACAAAACTACGGATCCATAGGTACTTAATGTGCACCCTAGAGATTAGGTGAAAAAAATACCAAAATTACAAAGAAAACATTGAATATCCATCCTAACAGCACGTCTTTGGAACCATAAGGTGCTAATATTTATGATTTCATCCTGGCGTGAACAACACACAAACAACCATGGCAGTATTTATATATGCGTTGTGTTTCTTTGCAGGTAACCAACTAATTGTTGTCGTAATTTTTGCAGCAGTCAATTAATTGTGCTCTAGACTATAGATAAAACCCCGGTTGCAGATAACAAATGCGTGGTCATTAACAAACCTTGAAAAGTTTTTGCCATGATAAGATATTTGCATCACATGACATTTAGTGGCTCACCCTCAGCGTCCTTATCCTTCATCATGGCCCAATCTTCTGTTTCTGCAAAGGTAAATAGGCAACAGAACAATAGTAAATAAACAGTTTTCTTGAGAATACTGGATTATTAACATGCCAAAAGATGCTATAATCAGACAGGCTATAAGAGTTTGAGTATAAGAAACTTATTGCTGTTTATTGGCAATTTGGCATTACATGACCTGAATCAATTGTTCATCACTTATAGTTTAACAGCATGTTTATTGAAGTAGAATGGAAAATATCAGACAATATCGAAAAAGAAATAAAAAAAGTTAAAATCTTGCCTACACGATAGGTTAGTCATGTACGTGTCTAGTATTGTGTACTAAACATGCTCTAAGGTCATTCAGACAACATAATACTCACTTGGCTTGTCTGCAATTGCTAAGAGACGTCTCTGTAAAATGGATGCCACGAAGAGGAAGATTGAGCACATACCAAACATCACAGTGATGGGGAATGCATCAACCTTCAAACAAACAACCAAAAAGCCTTTAAATGTCTTGCAATTAGCACTGTACATAAATGCAATAATTACAGCCCATAAATGTAGGGTGGAATAATAGCGCGTGGAAAATGTACAATAATATAAATAAAAAAAGGCACTTGGACCAAGAGGCATATCAAATAAAAAAAGGCACTTGGTTTACTATGTTAAGATGAGCCCTTACCAAAGGCATGTCAAATAGATAGAAAATTTGAATAATAATGAAAATAAATAGAAACAGGGAGTTTTACAGCTACACTTGAAAAATCACAAAGAATATAGCTTAAGGCAACATAACATAAAAAGATCCAGCAACGTACATTATACAGAACAATGCAAACAAACATGTTTAGGGGGATGCGGAAGAAGTTCATGATGGTGCTTCTAGCCTCCTCGGGAACGTATTGGGATCTCATCTTCATAATGGATGGCCAGAAAATCCCTACACAAGCCTCAAATGTACAGAAGCCAAGAAGCTGGAGACAACTCGAAAATGAGATACCACCCCCTTTCACTTTCGTTGGAGCGACCAGGAACTGCCACAATTAATAAGTCAGATATTATTCCCATGAGAGGGATAAAACAATACGAACAGATAGAACTCAGGACATACACTGGTCAGAATTGGAAGCAGAAGGGAGGCAGAAGAAATAATGAATACAATCTGCATGTAGCTCTCCACTTTAGGTGAGTTACGGGATAACAGACGAGATGCAATCGAGCTTCCCAACATTGAAGCCAACATGAAAGTTGCAAAAATAAAGCCATGGGGAATATCTTCATCATTTGGACTCAGAGCAGGAGTCCATAGAAATACAAATGTATACATTGAACCTTCAAACAGAGATTGTATTGCACCCAGCAAAGCAATCTTCTCATCTGACCAATGTCAATCGTACTAAATTATTTGGGATGAAAAGAAGTGGAAAAGAAGTGGACAAGGAAATAAATAGGAAAAAAAAAGGAAGCAATTATTTGTATGAAAACATATTAAGCGAATGATGCCAGATCTGCCACTTGGAAGAATCCACACAAGACTTAGTGACAAAGCCTACAATGGTGATATGAAATACAGGAGATGCTATTTTAATCTTACTATTCTAGGTGATTAATTGTAGGACAGGATTCAAAACTGACATGATTCCAGTTTTGCAATCCACTCCTTAAAAGATTTGCAGATTGTAGAAATTTCCTCAGCCAAGAGTACATCATACAACATAGAGCAGAACACGAAATCTACCTGAAGCTATTGCTACAGCTGCACCCTTGAACTGAGTAAGTAAATTCTTGTTCTCCGAAGAGTCCCCATAGTTTTCACTCCAGGATGATAATATTATGGCCATTCCAATGGCTAGAAAGCAGGCAGCAGCATCAAAGGGTGATACTGGCCCAAGACTGAAGGTATCAACAAGCAGATTTCCAAACAATCCAGAGATAATAGCAACGAGACCATTTCCAAGAAAAACTGCCTTAGAGAAAGTTAATGAGAGCCATTGCTGATCAAAACCCCTCTGCAAAGATACATGAAACAGAATAATAGCATCAATATTATAAAACAGAGTAGCTTCAATAGTAGTTAAAGCACTGCCCTTGATAAAAATGAAACGTAGATCAAATTATCTTTCACATAATTCAAAATGGAATAA
Organism: Fraxinus cuspidata; assembly: GCA_903798385.1. Lineage (NCBI taxonomy): Eukaryota > Viridiplantae > Streptophyta > Magnoliopsida > Lamiales > Oleaceae > Fraxinus > Fraxinus cuspidata. The sequence goes on from CAIGRP010042899.1 coordinate 3,202, forward strand.
TATTCTTTAGATGGGAAAGATGGGAGCACTTAAGTGACTCAAGTAAGTGCTTTAACCATTTCAGTATGGCTATGGGTGGTCAAATTACCTGTCACCATAATATATAACGGGTGGCAGGGGTGTGCACTCACCTTGAAGTGTTCTGCCACAAGCCATGACTCGAATGCTGAAAACAAAAGAGATGTAGCAATACCACCTAAAATACGTCCCAGCATAAGAACTTTGTATTGAGGAGAGTGCTTAGTTATGCAGCTCAATATATACGTTATGCAATAAGTCACACAAGCTCTCTTGCGTCCCCTGAAATTTCATTAAGAAACACGTGTCAAATTTTCTGAGAAATAGAAACAATATGTTTAAATGATTCTGGTATAAAATATCTCACTGTTTGTCTGCCAGAGATCCAACAATTGTACCGAACAACATGGAAGATCCAAATCCTGCGATAAAGAGCTGTCCAATTTCCCCCTTCCCAAAGCCATAAGTAGTGTAAAGGTAGTAAACATATGGACCCTGCAACCAGTCGCCCGCTATTGCCATTTGACAAGGCAACCATCAGCAAGAGTAAATACCAGTCCTCGAAAAATTAAAATTATATATATTTCGCAATAAATATCTAAAAGCATCCCAAGAGCTACTAACTAAAAAAATCAATGTAACACGGCAGCCACCTGCAGTTTCTTCAAAAAATCCATGTTTCTAAATTATCTCCTCCCTCTCTTGGGATCTTAGGATTTAGATTTCAAGGAGGAAAGGGAGAAGGGAAAGAAATATGTAGAATGAAACAACCTCATTTTGCAAATAGAGTAGAAATCAACAGTAATGAGAAACAGATAACTCATATATCAATAATATATTACTTCAGAGTAGCTGACATAACAAATGCTAATTGAACTTTAAACTCATGTAATACATATACTACGCATAAGCCACGAAACATTAAATAGAAGTGCAACACAAGATTAGAGACCAACGGCTAGTACAACGACATTGCTTAGTGGAGAACAAAAAAAAGAAAAAAAAGATCTAGATCCACCACAAAAAAAAAAAAAAGGAATACTTCTCTTAACTAGAACATAATACAACATTGCATTCTTGAATTTCAGTTATAAATCACGGTATTAACATTGCTGAAAACCACACATTCACTGGATCAGATCAAAACACCACGGTATCCATTTTAAAAAAATGCAGTTGAAAAATATTCCCACAATTCAAACCATTTCTCAATAAAATTAAACATGTCACATTTCCAAAAGTACCAGATCTGGATTAAAACAGCATAAATAATAATAATATATACGTACCCATCATTAGAGAATAAACAGCGAGGTAATTATTCTTGAACGAATTAAAAGCCGTGGAAGTATTAATCCGATCCTTGTTCGTTTTACTCAGCTCCAATGCTGCCACCACTGTGGCCAACCCCCCAAACACCGCATAGTAAAACAACTCCATTTTCTGTTTACTGGTTATCAGAATGAAATATAATAAATTACGAGTAAACAATTTCTGATAGAATCAATAGATGGGAGAAAATTGAGAGAGAGAGTGGAAGATGTGAGCTTTCTCTAAAAGGATTTTCTGTGTTTCAGAAAGAAGAAAATTTATATATTAATCGAAAACAAAGTGGACGTGTCCCTAATCCATTTTTATTCGTAATTTTGTCCTAACCTTTCAGTAATTAACACAACTAGTCCCTCTAGACAGATGACGGCTAATTTTCCGCTCTCTCTTATGAGAACTACACTCGATTTTTTTGTAATGGGAGAACTGGTCGACCCACTCAAAAAAAAATTAATAAAAAATAGGATTTACACCACAATATTTATTAATTACATATCATTTCAATTACACTTAAAACCTCCAGTTTTTACTTATTACAACACTTATGTTCTAAACTTTTTTCCATGCATTCTAATTCCCAATCTTCTATTAAGAATCACATTTCATCCCTGATAACGATTTTCGTTTAAAAAGTTCGTTGGAAGGATATAAAATGACTTATTTATCCATTAGATTTTTAAAAATAATGAATACAAATTTTTGATAAAGTATTTTTATTCATTTCAAGCACGCAAAATAGAATATTTTGGAAGAAAAATAATCAATGACGACGTGCTAAATAGTGAAAGATAAATAAAAAGTTAGGTAAGTGTTACTTGAGCAAGACAGATAACCTTAAGCGCAAAATGTGGTGTAATATGTAGAAATTGTGGGGTGAATATAATTACCCTAAAACTAGGCTAAATATATTTGCACAAATAGAATTGTGTTCCTCATTTTAAAATATACTGATAGAATTTTTTAAGGAACTCGTCATTAAGGAAAGATTTGCTAATTAATGAAATTTAAAGATGAAAACGTGATGAAAAAGTTAGAATCGTTAATTTGATTATGAATAAAGGTTTATAACATTTAATGTAATTATTAAATAATGACATGGCTATAACCACTAAAAATAACCAAAAATAAGAAATAGAAATAAATCCGTTAATCTTCTTCACTGCACCCCCACCCCACTAATTATATTTTGACTTTCGAGTAATACCATCCATCTTAAATGGTGTTCAACAAAATATAAGTGACAGTTGAAATCAACGGGGTAACCAATTGTTTTTGTTTTATAATCACGAGCAATTTTGTTTAGAATTCATAGTACTTAATATCAGTCTAAATGGTAGTGAAGTTAAATGAGTAAATATGCATTCGATCTTTATTGAACAATTAAAATTGAACCGACACGGACCGATATTGAATACCAATGATGATAAATATAGTTATTCTTCCGCTTTTTGAATAACCTTGTTGATGCATCAATAGGTTGAACAAAGTGACAAAAAAAATCCTTGAAATCCATGTCAGATGACAAAAAAGCCCTTGTCATTATGAATACACTTCGAAGCATACCTTGTTCCAACGGCAAAGCCGATGTCGTGTGGTAATCGAAATATGAAGGAATTAAATATGTTACCGGTGATATTTTCACATTAATTATACCTATATCGCTGTTTCCTGTGAATGAGTGACTTGCCATCACATATAAAATTACATTATAACTTGCGTGATTGTAGCCATGAATTATAGCGTGCCATCTTTATTTGTATACTACATCCTATCGATTAGGTAAAAGAGAGAGATTGATAAGAGTTTTGTTGACATTCCATGATGTGGCTGGCAATCTTCAAATCGATAGCCAATTTTTTTACACATCATGAAATGTCAAAATGTCCAAAATGAATGTCAAAGTAGCTTTATTCTATTGACAATGGATGATGGCATGTGAACTTTAACAATTCGTACAAGGTACTCGAATATTCTTATTTTTTAACATCATTCAGTCACGTTCTGTGCAAACTTTAACAAACAGTATGCAACGGCCCAAGCTTGTGTCAGGCCACTAACTCATGCGCACTACTCGCTCTCAGAAAATATGCGTCCATCTTAACCCTCACAGCTACTCAAATGATTTTGTTTTCTAATCATTTAGTCACGTTTAGTTCTGCACAATAAACATACTAAGGACATCTCCAATATTGCTCAGCTCTATCAAGTCGATGTTATTGAACACAGCCGAGTGTTCCTCTATCAGATGACGTAGACAAGCCTGGACACGACAAAATAAGTGGGTAGTAACAGTGTCAAGTGCCTGTGTAACAGGCTGTGTTCGAGCCGACTGTTATTTTCTCACAAACAATCTCCCTCTAAAATAAGCTGAAAATTGTCCAATTGTTGTCAAATTACCGAAATGTAAATTTCTACCCATATGGTCCATTTACACAATTGCTCCTCTGTACAAATTGCAAGTAAATTATCAAAGATGGGACTAACCATTAAGATAAAACTCTTGCCATTTTTGGGAAACAGGATCTGAGTGAGTATCACAAGACAAGCCTTTCGACATAAATAACAAGTATCGGAGGCAGCGAATCTTCAATGATTCTGTTAGTTAACTCAGGAAGTTTCTGCTTGTCGGAACATTGAGATTTCCTGCTGCTTGAAGTATCGACGGTCTTCTTCGTCAACAAGAACAAGGTTTAAATAGTATTTCACACTAAATTTGTTGTTGATATTCTGATACGTCGGTGTCAGCTCGTACGGGCTCAGGAACAGTCTAATTGGAATTGATTCTCCTGTAGAGGCAAGTGCATATCGAGTAAACAGTTTTATTCATCAGTACATATCTAGTATTCAGTACCAATCAGGAGCGGACATTATAATAAATATAATTTTCTTTTCTTCCTTAGCCCCTGTTTGGACTCCTTTTCTTATAAACCATTTTTCTCCAAACTCATTTCCAACCGCGCACATCATTAATTTTTATCTAAATTTGCTAAAAATCTTAATTTTAGCGAAACCAAATAGGGGCTTAATACTGTCCGGTACGATCCAATCCTTGCACGAAACAAGCGACATTCTGATCTCATTACAGTGATGAAATTCAAAATTTAACTCGCAGTAGATTGTTTAGAAACTTGAGAGTCAATTGGCAACACTCTATTGCCATTTCCCTGAGTCAGAAAGTCAACAAAGAAAGCCCCAACCAACCGAAAAGCAGGAAAAACTAAAAAGAAAGCCCGTGAAAGAATGAATAACATAATGCATGTAATGTGTCTATATGGAAATGAACTGCAGCAAATTAGTATACCTCTAACTGGAGCACCATCCATTAGCTCAAATTTTGCAAGTGTCTCCGTCTCAACATGGGTGTTCGCTCCTAAACCCGTTGATTCTCGACGTCGGATCTCAAGATCCATATTTTTTAGCTTAATTCTTACAAGAAGAAAATATATTTTGCCGATAATAACATCTTTTAGATGATGCCTGGATATTCAGAAATCCAATCAGCATGAAGTTATTATCCACCCACAATAAACAGATAAAAGTAACCGTCTTCGAAACCACAAGGATTATTTGATAACAAACATGGATAATCTATCCTTTTTCAATGAGTAATAAACTTGACAAACTCACTCCTACTGTGATTAAGAACATGGCTCGTAGTCAGGATAAGGGTTTGGTGTCTCTAATATGAGATTCTGGGGTGAATTCACTCGGGAGAAAATGGCATTGAGCTAAAACCACCAAAGGTCTTGCATGAATTTTAACCACAAATTCCAAATTGTAGAAGTAAAATAATCCCAAACTGGCCATATGAAAATTGTAATACAAAGATAAAAATGATAGTACTACTTGCTCTTATTGTACTCAAACTCAATGTGAAGACAGTCTTCAATTCCAACTTCCATCTGCAAGTCAGATCATCAGAGATAAACGAAACATTCTCTACTAAATAGTTGCATAAAGCACGGTAAGCTACAAAAGAATTGTGGAGTCAACTATCCAGGAAGTTGAATTTAGAATCTCTGCATTTGCTCAAAAACATCCTCCCATAATATATTTTCAGTAATAAGCTTCCGATAGTGCGATACTTCATTTTAAAACCAAAATACCTTAATACTGTTGTTGATTGGTGGAGAGGGGGTATAGTTCCGAACCTGATCCATAAAAGGACACACAAACAAATCAGTATGACTTAATATCAACTCCTAAAACGAGAATAACTTGTATTATCAGAAAACAGCATTTGCATGGAAACAAAAGTGAGAGTGCTAAAGTAAAAGGATCATAACGAGTTAATAGTATGGACGTGAAAATTTGTTCCAGTTATAATTATAACTTTTCTCCTAGCATAAAATTGACCACATTATTAGTAAGTCTACAGGATGAAAGAACAGAGAAGCATGGATTAGACATCTTTAAGAACTAGTGACCATTAGCAATTGAGGATTTGAACAAGCAACCGATAACCATTCTACTCATGTCAAGTGAAAGACTTTACTGAAGTGGTATAAATATACATGAAACAGGAAATCAAGGTGTTACACTATATGATAATAGTTGTAAGATCTATAAAAGATTCAGTAATGACGAAACAAGTGTAAAAGCATAATTGCCTCACAAGTCATAACTACCTTGCAGGTGGATTATATTGTCTTTATCAACTTATGAAAGCCTTGTCTCATTATTATGTAAGGTATGCTACATGGATCCTATATCTTCCCCTCAGATCCATTAATGTCATGTCCATTGTTAAATCACAAAAGTTTGAATCCTTTTTAGATACCCAACCACACAATTTTTTTTAGAACGTCCAATTCATCTATGCCTTGAAGATCATTGATCATTGACTCTGTCATCAAAGTTCAAAATCTGGAAGAGATGATGGGAATATGTGCCCTCAGAAGTTCTTAAGGCATCTCACGATGATCAAATGCATGTTTTTCAACTGTCAATGAGGATTAGAAAAACTGAATTACCACAAAGTCTTGGTATTCCACTATGCTACCTGCATAGCCCCGATTTATTGTCACCTTGAGGACATACCTGAAACATGCACATAGTTCCACAAGGTTGAGATAGAATTAATATCAGACAGACAATGTTTGCTCCCATTACAAAGATAAGAGATTAAATAAAAATTTATGGAAAAACAAGGATACATTATCTTCTGCATTACAAGTGCATGCAGTTCAAAGGATTGAGTTTACTTCATTATGATAATGGACTTCAGTTGTCCCATAATTAACAACACAAATACAAGAAAAGCTCAAAGCTTCAAATAATTTTCTATATTGACCATAAATTACCGAAAGCTCAAAATAGTTAGGAATATAGTATGAAAGTTCAACTTCATGTTTTAAATAGTTATCCTAAAAGTATCCGGAAGACACTTGACCCTTTCCTTTTTAACTTCTCCCAAAACTCCAAACAATCTCTTAATCACAAGTTCACCACCGTTCATCATTAAACAGAACCATACATCATTTAGAAGACGAAACATCAAAAGTAAAGAGATATCACCTGATAGCTTAAAAAATAAATCTCAGGATCCCTATAAGTAATTAGACCAGTTAAAATTTTTAATACAAACCCTTCAACCCAAAAATATCTTGAATTAAAACCACTACTTAACCCTTATAAGCCATGCTTTCCTCATACGCAAAAACAGAGAGAAAGGATTATAATTTATGAAATGTACTAAGACCAACAAAAGCCAAAAGATTATAGTATTGCAATGGTATACAATAACGAACTTACCTAAGTCGCACATTTACACCATTGTATGTCTCATATGGCATCTCCACAGTTGAAAATTCAAATGGATATGTTTTTCTTTCATATAAGTCACCTGGAACGTCAAGTTCGCGAACTACAGGGAAGGAAACATAGAAATCGAACATATTAGAAAGGGGGACCAACTCAAGAATAAAAGCATGCTGGAATTATGGCAAAAGACAGCAGAGTATATGATGTTCTTGATGAATATCTTTCGCAACAAATGACAGATAAAGCCGGAAAAACTGGCATTTAGGCTTCATTTGGGAATTTTCAAAACCAGCAAAATTAAGTTCAAACTAGATATCACTAACTGGTGGAAGTTAAATTCAATTTTTTATTTTTATCTAGGCTACAACGGTACTGATCTTGAGTAAATTCAAATGGATGAGTAGAAAGGGGCTTCAATACAGAAAGAAAATATGATGTTGAGTAGGCATGTCACTAAACCATGACTAAAAGGTTAGGTGGCACCATAGCAGTGCCTTTTACTCGACTTTGTAATGCATTTACTACTTTCCACATTCAGTTTACTTTCCAACCAGGTCCTGTACTCGTAGCCATGTTGCTGGCAAGATACCAGACAAACATAAAGCAATTTTAAAATTTTCAATCTTTTCCAAAACCACAGCCAGGTTTGACTAGTTTGCACTAATGCTCAGCACCACTAAATAATTTACTCGCCCAGAGAATTAGAACCAAACTAAATAATTTACTCACCCAGAGAAGTGAAGTCATAGAAGTTGCCCTTGTCAAAGTACATTTCTGCAAATAGATATGCAATTATGAGAAATAATGTAAAGGGCGGGGGAAAGCCATGGCAGGAGAAGAAAGAATCAAATGAAGTCAAAAGCAATATGGCAGGATTCATACTATTCAAACAATGAACTAAAAAAAAATTCGGACAAACATGTCAATTCTGAAACACCAGCTTATTTAAGCTTAGATGTATGATCAAGTCCTGGGTGAATAACATTATATGCTGCACAACCAAATCCCAAGGTATTTCACCAAGAGAGATGCATGAATGTTGTATGAAAGACCATTGAGATCACCATGTCTATCCATAAAACCTACTAAAAGTTGCACAAATGTGTTAAGCTCAAGGGTTTAATGATGACAAATTAAGTCAGCATTCCTAGTGTTCTAATAATTAGCACGCCTATTGTTATCTAAATTAGATAGCTGGAAGGAAATAATCTCGTCCTCCTTACTAATATCATTCCACCCTTTAAATTGCTAAGAAACTCCAGCTATATTTCAGACTGCAAAACTTACCTCCTTCAACTGGAGAATGAGTATGGAAAACAGAATACTTGTTGATTATAACAACAACAACATGTTAAAAGGGAACTTTCACCATCACTTCGGTTTTTATTAATTGATTATCAACTGTTCTGCATCTCTATTGCTTCTTATTTGGTTAGAAAAAACTGAATCTTTTTATACTTGTTACCAAATAGACAATAAAAACTGGAGACTGTGTAACTCAATTGTCCTCTCCTGTATCCTAAAACAATATAGCAGTATAATAAACACTCCTGCAACCTTTGGGTTACGCCAAAAACACCAAGGAGAACAGTACCTATTTGTCCAAGAAGCTCAACTTTGATTCCATTGTGCTCAACCTTCTTCCCTGAAACTGGTTCGATAGAAATCTGGAAAAATGATACACGAACGTAAGCACACGATAGATTCGTCAAATATATAAATAAAAAATAAATTTAAACCCGAATTTATATATATAAAGGTCACAACCTTAATGTAAAGAAAAATACCTTGCCAATAATGTTTTCTTGACTTAGGAAAAGTGGGACCATTGATGTTTGGCCATTCTCCTTCTTCAACTGAACCTATTGGAACATTAAATAACCAAGAGGAAAAATGTTAAGATTGGGAATTACATTAGTATTTATTGTTATACTATCTACGACCAACAAAAGAGTCAATGGAGCAAACAAAATAATGATAAATTGTCGAATAAACATGATAGCAAAGTAGAGGTTTGTAAAACTAACAGTTCCACCCCCACCCCCAACCAAACCAATCCCCCATATCGCATTTGTTGAGACCATATCCTCCATTCAGAGAACTGATATTTTGCTAACTATTTCCATTGAAATGAACCAGCTACAGAAATGAAAAAAAACAGACGCTTGCATTTTGTGTATACCTCCCATTTGAATATACAGTCTATGCCCACCAATGAAAACAATGTAAAACCGTGATGGTAAGTATATACCTGCTTTCGGGACTTTCCATCAGAAAACGTAATTGAAATGTGGCACGCGGGCTTAAAAGCTCCAATTATATAATTCTGTAGGCAGAAGTTCAAAAACGCAATAAAGATTTTAGATAATTAATCACTGTAGCAGTGCAACGAAAAATAGGAAAAAATACGCAGGAAATCGTGTTGAGCTAGTTACGAAACTTTACCATAGGGATTCAAGCCCTAATCCAATCCAAAACCCGAACTGAAAAGACCTGCAACAAAATTTCATCTTCTATTAAAGCTTAAATTCTAATTGCACATAAATAATCCTAAAACATGTAATCTAATAAATATCAGCATAATTAAAACAAAGATTTTCATGTGATGAAAATGTAATGATTTGTGGGAAAAACTTAAAAACCTATTTCCTTCTATTCTGAAATCATACATAAGATAAAAAGAAAAATTACTGAAAATTTGAGCTTACCGAAATCGGAGATGGAGAATTCTGGGAGTGAGTGATCTGAGTCGATGATGAAAAGGCGATCACAGCGAGAGAGAGAGCACTAAGCTTGACAGGTCACCCTTTAATTTTTTTTAAGAAAGAATTGTTTTAAAAGGCCTATTTGGATTTTTTTTTATTTTTTTAATTATTTAAGTTTTAGGACGAGAGAATTTTTTTTTTTTTAAACGTCTATTTAGATTTTGGATGGTGAATTGAGAAAAAAGGGATATTTTTTTCTTCAAAAAGATATCTAAATTTTTGTACAAGACGTAGGTAGTACGAATAAAGAAATTAATGTGAAAGAATAGAATTGAGACAACCTCATTGCCTGCAAAAGTTAGGAAATCATGTGGTGGAACCAATTTTTAAGACAGTTCTATCCTAGTGCTCAGTAGTTACTGGAATAGATTCCACCTTTAATTGTTGAATAAATCAAAATGAATTTCTTTATCAAATAATTAAAGGTAGATCCTACGTGCCGTCTGATGCTACCAAAAATAGTACCTGATGATTTTCGAACTCGACGACTGAGAATGAGCACGAACGAGATCTTCCGATACCTGCAACAAAGGCGTCGAGGTGTGTTCTCGTCGCCCCTCCGATGCTTAAGTCAGAGAGAGAATAAGAAAAGTTTAAGTGCTGAAAACTGAATGTTAAAAACGTACCTTAATAATGAATTGGAATTGTGTATTTATAGAGGTAGGTA
>CAIGRP010042900.1:0-24780 GCA_903798385.1 Fraxinus cuspidata
ATACAACTCCTAGATCATTAAGTTGAAAACTCTTTGTCTTCACACATATTATATGTTAGCTTAACATGCCTCTAGAATTTATCTCCTTGAGTGTACTCAACAAAAGATAAATTTTAGTTAAGTCAAACCTATCATTCAGAAATTTCAAATGTTTTATAGTGTCAAACATATCCCTAATGGATCAGCCTTGGGTGTACTCAACAAGTTGAGATTGGTTTAGGACTCTCGTTTTTCACTATAATGATGGAAGGCAAAACGATGGTTCTGACTTAATATTATAGTGAGGGGTTTGTTATGCAAATGTCTCATCAATTCATGTATATCTATGTATATATCTCATTAAGCATCAAACATGCAAATAAATATACATATAAGAGTGGATGGTTATGGACTATAATTCTATCTAGTCTTCCCGAGCCAAAAGGAAGACTAATTGGTTAATTTCTATGGGGCATTGCATTGAATTAATATCAATGCACCATCTCCATGGTTTCCTCATTCTCTTGCATCTTCAATCAGACTGGCTATGACCTGTATCTTATACTAGTTGGCACGCAAGCCAGAATAACATTGGAGACGCATATCCAAATTAATAGTAATAACGGACTCGCTGATCCAAAATAATTTAAGAGCTCGCAGGCCTATAAAACAATAAGAATAAAATTAACCATTCATCCACATGGTCGAATCCATAATCATCCACTAATTAAACATTCATCATATAAAAGCAATCCTATATAATATCTAACATTATACACTAACATGTTTCAAGAATCTAGTAATAGTTGTCGTCTAAACTCATTTAGACAAATGAATCAAAATAAATAAAATAATTAATTAATCAAATTAATTAATTAAATAAATTAGCGGGCCAATATAATTGAAATCAAATTTTAATTAAATATCAAATTAGAGTCCAACTATAATTCCAAAATGATAGGGCGAAACTATTTAACTAAAATCAAATTTTAATTAAATACCAAATTAGAGTCCAACTCTAATTATTTAAAATTTTAGGGTGAGACAATTTAAATAAAATCAAATTTTAATTAATTATTAAATTAGAGTCCAACTCTAATCAAAATCGAATTAATATTTTAATTTAGGATAAAACTCCTAAATAAAATAAAATTTAATCTAAGGTCAAAAATTAATATTTAAGTTAAAACTAATTTTAACAAAAATATAAAAGTCGTCAATTTGAAATAAAATTTAAATTTGGGTCAAAATCGAAATTTTAGGTCAAACCCATTTAAAATTCAAAACTACCTTTTGAAAATTGCAACTTGACCCAAATTTTAAAATTAAAAGCAAGTCCTTCAATTAACTTAATTGCATGTTGACCTTTATTTAAAAATTGCAAAATGACCCCTTTTTACATAATTGCAGGTGGGGGACCGTAATTTCACAAATTGCAGTGGACGCCCCGGCCTCCACCTTTCTGAAAACCCTAATGAATAAAAAAAAAATTTTATTATTAGCAGCGCCCGGGACGACGCTGCAGAGTAAAAATGCAGCGGATCGCCGTCGCTGTCTCACAGCGGTGGCATCCACCACCACGGCAGCGTTCGCATTGCTGCCCCTTCGATCACCGCTGCAATTTGTAGCTGCGTTGTCGCCGCCGCTTTCGTCGCAACAACGCGCGATCGCGCACAGCCTTTCCGACAGCGGTGACATCGTTGCCACCCGTTTCTTGACCCATTCATTTCATTTTTTTTTATTGTAAAAACAGATATTTAAAAATATGAAAATCAAATTTTCCGAATTGATAGATTCGAGAAACAATATGAACAATCAACTTTTGAATGATCCATAACGTAAAACAGTTTCTAACAAACACAAAGGTGGCTCTGATACCACAGTTGGGAATTGAATAAATCATGTACAGCGGAAAATAAAATTATTTTCAATTCCCACCAAAGATCTGCATTATGTTTAGATAGAAATTGTGGTAAGAATTATACATTTGATGAATTTCACAAATTTCTTTGCTTTTCTTGAACTCCAATAATCACAATCTATAATCCAAGCTTTTCAATTGTCCAACCTCCAATGATGATCCACACAGAGAACAAAAATGATGGCTATGTTTTCTTTTCTTGTGCTAGCAAGAATTATGAATTAATTCTCTACAGTTTTCAAGCTCTAGTAGCTTATTAATAAAAGTTCAAGCAAGTTTGGCTCGTCTCTTAAACTTAACCTGATCCATAATTTAATTAATCAGATTAATTAAATCTGATACATAAATTAATTAATCTAATTAATTAATTTGGGCCTATTAATAAGAAACCCAATTAATTAATTATCTAATCTTGTCAATTAATTCATTTGTGATTCTCATTCTTTTGGTTGTCTTTTATGTGTGATCTATTAGGTGCTCAATCACGATACATAACGACATTAATTATTATTTTGATATAATCAAAGTCGATAAATTAAAACACCTTTTTCCATTTATCATCAATTGGCATTCATCATCTCATATTGACATCTAACAATGTGTTAGGGCAATACATGTGACAGAGAATGTCACGTGATGTGACAAAACCAAACTGTTCTTTTACCGTGAAACTATAATCCTTTCGTCAATATGATCTGATCAATTACGAGATATGGGTATGTGTCAATCTCAATTATCGATCATATCTTCTATCACACTGTTAAGTCAATGTAAATCAAAAACTCATTTTCGACTTATGAGTTCACATTGGCCAAGTATTTCATTATCAACTTAACTTGATAAAATGTAGATCATAATTTCTTACTATCTAAGAGTGACGAATCCTCTATTGATTATTCACAACCTTCATATGATTCTTGACACACCTGAACGATGTTGTATTAGCAAGCCTTGGCAAAGCAACATCCAACATCACCAAAGTATGACTATCATCATATAATGCACTATGATGACCTAAAGTCAATGGACCAATTCAACTACCGAACGTTAGAGATTAACCATTAGCATTCAAATAGTTATCCATGTGGAATCTCCCCAGTGGGTCTCCAATGTTTTGTTCTATAACAAAACATCCACGTGTTCATTTAAGTGTCAGACACTTCAACTTGTGAGATCAGCTACTTACTTCACAAGTAAGAAATGTCACACATGATGGTCTAACTGTAATAACGATATTCATATCTTATTATTTCTTACGACCACGGATGATTTAAGATTCAGTCATATTGCAATTTGTATCTAAAAATCACATCTCCTTGTGATTAACAAATTACAAGGAATTAAATCTACTGATTCTATTATTTATTATAATTCATTAGAAAAGCAAAATAAATAAACAATAGATCTTGCCATAAAATACATTAAATATATTAAAGTGTTTACAACCTAAATTGATTGGGTTTAGAGCATAACACTTACAAATATGTCTTTTTACAACCAGAACAGATGCATCAATGTTCAATCTGACATTCCCCGACATCAGAGGTAATCAATGAGACTACTACTGATTTCGTACTTCTTTTTGTTGTGTTAGATCCTTTACCAGACGTTACTTTATCCAGCAATATTCCAGTTGTTCCTTAAAATCTCATAAGTGTATGAAATTATTGACAGGTGATAGAGTAAATTGAGTACATGTATCGTTCCTACGAGAATTTCGACTTTAGTTTAAATTCTATCAATTCGTGATAAAAAACAGCCTTTGATGTTTTGATGATTTGTAACAATAACTACCTACTAAGAAATATTTATATGCAATTGTAAATTAGTTTGGAAGAGTTCTATGTGAGAAAAGATATGAGGAATTCAAATCCACTGTTAGCCTCTGTCATAATTCTCAACTTCTATATTTTAACCTAATTTGTGCATAGATTATGATAATTCTACAATAGTTAAGACAATCTCTCCAGTAAAGTCAAATAATTTTAATTGCATAAGGCATAAATAATTATCTCTTAGCATTTATAGAATCTTCCTTATGTTGATTATCATGATGAGCTAAACCTATTTCTAACCTCGCGAAAACTCAACAAGATACTTATTCATTCAAAAGGTGATCAATTTATTAAAAAGAGCATTAAACACATGATATCAATCAACAGAAATCTTCGGTTTTTCGTTTTGAATTAATATGAAAAATTAAGGTTTACATCATCATCTCAACACTAATGCGTTTTGCCCAGCATGCTAATTTCAAAAAAAATATAAAAAGAGTTGAGTATTCGTCACCCGAAAATTATAATTGCATATAGACAATAGAGAATCAATTTTGCCTCCCTTGACTACCTTCAGTTGAGTTTTCAAACAATTTTTTCCTTGCTTCGAGTCTTTATTCCCGAGCCACAAATATTCGATCTTTGATGTTAATTGTATTGTTTTGTCTTCGTAGCTCTCTTCTCTAAGATCCTGAATAATGAATTTGGTCTCCGAATGTAGGTTACCTTCCGTGAAGAATCCAATTTAGTTGAGAAAACATGATATTTAATGTCGGACATCACTGTGCGATTGCACAGGCATGTGACTTTGCTTTCTGAACTTAAATATCTAGACCTTGCAAAATCACAAGGTTATTACTCTTGCGATTCACAAGGGGTCTTCTTTTTGGCCTCGGTCATTTGATTCAAATTCCCATTCAGCTAAAGTCCCTCCTAATTCCAATTGAGTCCCTTCACATTCCAAATAATTTTATTTTAGCCCCCCTTTAATTTATGTGAAATTCAGTTCCTTCTCTTCCATTTGTTTGTTCATTTTCTCCAAAAGCCTTCCAACAACGCGTTTTTTCTAAACGATCAATATATGCATAATATTAAGACCCTATTTGGCAAGGATTAAAATCAATTTTTTGGTGAATTTTGATCAAAATTAATTAGATGTGTGGTTGAAAAGTTGTGGATCGTATAAAATATGTGATTAAAATTAGTTGTTGATTTTGATTTAAATTAAAATCTGAATTTAATTTCTACCAAATATGGGCTATGTAATAATTTCACAAAAGTACTCATAAACATCCATCTTTAACGGCCTAAATAAGGTTAGAAATTACCCTTATCATATATCCCACAATATGAACCTCAAACAAAATTAATCAAATTAACAAACATAATATAAGCAATATAGTTAGATAACTTGCCATTTTGCCTCGTGTTTAGAAATTGTATGCACAACTTATGGAAAGCTTCAAAATTTTGATAACAATACCAATCTTAACTTGTACAGCGTAAAATCGATATGTGTATGGTCAACTCAATCAACATAAACTCATAAGCTTATTGTAACACAACCCTCAATGGTCTAATATCTCCTTTCTCGCTCGTAAGATGTTAACTCCCAAACATTTTTTCCTTTCAAATTTTTACCCGTGGTGTTGATTTTTAAGTTGAAATCACAATGATCATTCATTTTCCTCTCAAGTTCGGTTGCAACTTATCAATGGAAGTCACTAATTTGACATGCAATGATTCTCCTACATTTATATATATCAACCGCCAATTTTCAATCAGGCTAATAATCCAAGAATGCTTAATCTGGCTTGTGGTGGCGCATCTTCTATTTTATGTACCCTTTTTTTAGAAACAAATGTTGTGTATTATGTTTCATGCACTAGTTTTGATGACTTCTGAGCTTGTTTTTTCTTCTTTTTGGGGGGTGGGGGGGTGTTGGAAAGCAATACATTTTATTTGGATCATTATTTGAGATCAAGTTTCTAGTAAAAGATTCCTATTTAGTTTTATACCCTTGACTAAAAAGAATCCACACACAAGTGATAAGCATGCACGCAATCTATTCTTCCAAATGATCATAAGGCTGTGTAACATAGATATAGTTTCGGTTTTAGCAATCTAAATCCAAACTAATTCAGCATATTCTAGTAAACGAATCAACTTACAGTTTCATGATAAATAAATCGACTATTAGGCTCAAAGTGGGTCAGGTTTTTACATGGATAAGTATAAAATTAATCGAAGAATATGGTAACTTATTCACAATTCATAATCAACAGAAAATTTTAATAATATTTTCGTAAACCGACAAGGTTATCCAAAAGACACGCTACAGAAGGGCCTAGCCGAGGGCCCAACTGCATCATCTACACATCCATGTCGTTGAGTTGGCCTATGTATCTGTCCAATTGCCATGTGATATGATCGCTCTCTCTCTCATGATGCGATCCTCATCGAGACTTAGTCGACTTAGTTGAGTGATATTCGACTCGATGAGCTGCTGTATGGTATGTGTGGTAGCTACATCTCACTCAACAGTCTGTATATCCTGCTACAAGGCCCAAATCACCCTCGTATTCTCCATCACTGTGGAGAGAATCTGAAGTATAATAAGTCAATCAAATGGGGGTTTCGGAGCTGGTGGTGGAGTCGGAGCAGCTGCCTCGAGACCTACAGTGGCCTTCTAATGTGCTCTCCTCTTCTAGATCGATCGGAGTTATCTAGCCATGGTCTTTTTTCGATCGACATCTCGACATCAACTGCAACCTCTCCCAACAGTAAGCGAATCATCACCATGTCGGTCGTCCATCTTTGCAGCTAAACCGTAAATCCATGCAGTTAGTTGGAAATTCATTAAATATTTTATATTTTTTGATCTAGTAACATTCTCTCTATTTATTTATTTTTTTATACTCTTTATATTTATACTATTCTCGATTTAGAAAGTGAAGAAATATTATTACAATATTAAACAAAAAAATTGGCATCAAATGAGAAATCAATTTAGACAAAAATATTATTAAAATTAAATAGCTTTATTAAAAAATTAAAATTAAATAGACAAAACTTTTTAAAATTAAATAATTTATTTTTTTGAAATTAAAATTAAGAAGAAAAACAAATTAAGTAAGGAAATATAATCATATGTATGTTTGGGCCGAATTAAAATCTGATTTTAATTTAAGTCAAAGTCAAACAATCAATATTAACCATATCTTTCATAGGTCCCACATCTTTTCAATCACACATTTCAAAAACTAGTATCACAATCCACTAAAAATCTAATTTTAATCTCCACCAAACACCCTCCATATATAAGGATAAAATTATGCCGAGGGTAATTTAGCATGATTCATGGATGGATAAATAACTTCATTTTTATTTTTCCATATGTGAACCATGTTGAAGATGCATCTAGATGCTACAAGTTTAACAAGTTCTGATCAACTCATCTTAAATTTTGGATCGGATGTTCATGAAATGGACATTTGATACATAAAAAACTTTCGATGAGTTGTCACGATTATCATCAAAAAATTGTGTACTTGAATTGCCAGATGACAAATTTTACATAGTAAAAATAGGACGATAAGATGATTACGTAGTTACACTAGCATTCATAAGTTAACAAAATCAAAATTTGCGACTGTAATCCTAATGAGAATGACGAGTAAAATGACGAGAGTATTTATTGATAACAATAAAAAATAAAGTTATATTTGGGAGGATTGTAGATGAAACGTCCAGCATAAGTATAGCGATTATTGACATACGAAGACAAAAAGTAATATGAAACAGAAATAATAAATCAATGAAACTCATTGGAATGCTTGCATAATAATCGTCATATGTGTTTAGATCACAACAACCGATCATGTGTGTTTTGTAGGTATATAATCAAGATCGAACACAGAACATTCAAAGTTCATTCAAGATTTCAAACCCCAAATACATTTTATTGAAACTCAACACAGCTGCAAGAGCAAGTTGAAAAAAACGGGAGGCTGCAAACCATTAGTAAGAAGCATGAGATTCTTCATCGTCAGTAGCCGCCCCACGCCAGTAGTAGACAAAACGCTTCATATCATCGTACAAACTTTGAGCAGCAGTCTTGTT
This sequence comes from Fraxinus cuspidata, assembly GCA_903798385.1. Classification (NCBI taxonomy): domain Eukaryota; kingdom Viridiplantae; phylum Streptophyta; class Magnoliopsida; order Lamiales; family Oleaceae; genus Fraxinus; species Fraxinus cuspidata. The sequence goes on from CAIGRP010042900.1 coordinate 7,798, forward strand.
TTGAAGCTCGATACCATGAAAACCACCTCGATTATATTGATAGATCAAAATCCACAGATTTTAATAGAATTCCACAGATTTTTGTTGGTCGAAGATCAAAATCCAGTGCACGTAGGGCCGTGTGGTAAACTATGTTCCCACTAGCACTACTGTCCAATAGAAAAACTCTCGAAAAATCAGCGTAGTCAAGCCATGGATCACGTCCCCCAATACCTAGTGCTTGGTTCTTAATCCAAAAGATAGCATTCATGGCATCATCGTAAGCTGCTGGGAGGCGGTTTTCGGGGGCCAGCCGGTACTCGACAGATACCACCACCGCGGGGAACTGTGAGGCGATATCATTACAAAAGTTATGAAAAATGACAGTCGATGCACTAAACAACACAAAATCACCTCCATGTAAGTCGATAATGAGTGGCAGCTTGGTGTCTTTTGGGGGGTTGACTGGTATATAGAGGCGGACATAGGCTTTACTCTTATAGCTGAGCTGTACATCGGTCGAGAGCGCTACAGGAGGGTTTTTCGGATCAGTAATGGAAGGGGTGGCATCCACCATAGGTATTTGGATTTCTCTTTTCAATGTGCCATCAGGATTCCAGCTTATTCCAAGTACTTCGAAGGCCTCTTGCCACGTATGGGATTTAGCCACGTTTTCTTCAGCTCTGATCGACGGCCATGATTGGCTGATAAGCAAGAAACCCAGAAGAGTGTAAGCTGCAATAGCATGCTATTATTTTGGGTTTTGATTCAGACAATGTTGTCTGAGCATTGTTTGTGGAAGAAAAAGTATTCATACTATGGTATGTAAGTTGAAGGAGAGTTGCTGCTATGTGGATGCCTTGAGTGGGTTATAAATAGAGAGAAATTGTGGGTTTTGATGTTGAAATTTCAATTAATTTTGAATAAAAGATTTTAAGTGTGACACGTACGTTGTGTACACAATTCACGACCACACACAAAAACAAAAACCAATTTTCCTAAAGTTTAAAATTCGTTTCACCGCATATTGTTGTACATTTGTATCGTTTGCCATCCATTTCCAGTATCATTTAATATTCAGAAAATATTGTTTAGAATGTAGGCATGGAGAGAAGGAAAAAAAGAACTCAAGAATAGATAAAAGACCTTACATAAACCTACTCCACGTTGATTCCTATTTAAATAAAGTAAATTAACCACTTTGCAATATTTTCTGTAGCTACCTAACAAAATAACAAACTAACAACTATGCATTATTTCCGTAGAAGTTCTGTTACTTTATTAATTCAATCAATGCCTTGAATTTGATTTAATGAATATTTTTGAATGAACAATTGATTCGATTGTGTTGTTATGTCACGCAAGATCTTCTCGTCTCTTTGGACTATATTTTTATTTAAATATGATAAGCCCGAGTCTTCTTAATTACTCATATAATTGTATCACTCCAATTTTTTTATCTTCCCTTATTTGATCCTCATAATTTCTGTTGTCGAGTTCTAAGACATTGCTAATGCTATTTCGCAGGCTATGATGGGGCTAAAAGCATTAAGCGTTTGCATGACCTTGTTAATTAACATTCAATAGCTAACCTGACTTGTTAACCCAAACATATTATTTACAAGTGACATCTACTATGTCTAGTTATTTTTATTGAAGCCCAAACATGGTCTATATGTATACTAGTCAAATGATTGAAGTATATCGAGAAATCTCACATGAATTCATAAATGAATTAAAAACCGATCTAGCCTGGGCAGAACTATTTTTAGGTCATGTCATTTTATTTGTTACTGCGCTGTTACTAAACTTAATGTTCCAATGTACCGTTAACCATCATTTTCAAATAAATTATTTCACCTAATAATTATGTCATGGCTATTTTATCTTAAATTAAGGATTACTAGATCTCTGAGTATACTTGTGAAAAATGAATTACCCAATTAACCAAATTAATTCAAATGTTAAATGCAAAAATATAAGACTCTATATCCACGTTACCCATACAAATTTTCTTCTTGGACTCTACAACTCCGAGATTTAACTTCTATAATTACTCCACAAGGTATAGGCACTTAAGAGAGGTGAAAATGCAAGACTCAAGAGAGATTATAACAATTAGACATTTATGTATACATTAGAAATAAGAGAAAATTGTTTAAATTAGATTGAGATGATCAAAATCTTGTTAGACAATTGGTTGTTTCTTGGTATAATAAATTTTCCTCTTCCACAATTTTCTTGATTGTTGTGTAATTCATTAAATTTCATATTATCCATATTTTTTGTCTTTAATTATTTGGTCGTTTCTCAACAAGTAATATCAAAAAGTTCTTGATATCGGGTAGATTTATAACAAAAACATTTCAAAAATTTATTTGTCCTAAAAAAATATCAAATGAAAATTTTAAAAAAAATAACGACTAATAATCAGTGTTTTAAAATGTGCAGTGAAAATGACAAGCCAAATGACTTGGCGTCTTATTTAGCGGTCAACGTCGTTGATTGTTAACGTGTGCCTAGACGCGTATTATATTTTTTTTAAAATTTTTTAATACAATTCTTTTAAATTAAAATTTAAAGGCTAAGTTACATTTGAAAATTTTCTTTTTGTTGAAAACTTTTGAAAAAATGTATAAAGTTTCTATAAATCTATTTTAAATGTTTGTTATGCATTATTTTTAATTATTAAATGATTTTTAATTGATTAAAAATTAAAATAAGAAAACGTCTTTTTACGATTTTTTACACGTGTTTCATCGTGCCCATCACTTGACCTTCACGCATCGCCACACATTACACATTTTAGAACACTGCTAATAATACAGATACAATTATATTTAAGATTATATATAAAAAATATAAATCATATATTTAGCCCCTAGCTGTTTGAGTCCCATATTTCTCAAAACTCGTTTCACCTAGTAATTATGTCGTGGCCATATTATCTTAAATAAATATATTAAATGTTCCTGCAAAGGATTCATACGATTTTAAGGAATTTGTGAAATTAAAGAATAAGTTCTGCAAATGATATAAAGCCACACACTGAAAAAGCAATTTTTTGAGCGACTCAGGAGTATTCAATTGGCTCAATTATTGTACTGTTTCTTCTAAATTCTAGCATTCATGAAATGTAAACTTGTTAAAGATAATATTCAAATAAAACAAACATGTTCTTTTAAGTATTTAAACTTTGATGGGATTTAACTTGTTAAAAAAAGCATAATCATGTCCAAAATTCGAGTACAGTTGCTATTAACTTATAAAAATAGTGTGTGTGTATTATGTCATTAGAGAAAAATTCATACATGGGAGGATGTTGATGACAAAATTTAAATAGATAAATGAATGGAGTATCATTCCTATTAGTTTATGATTTAATATGTTATAAAAGCATAAACAGGTCTAAAATTCGAATATCGATCCTATTAATTTATAAAAAAAAACAAAAGTGTATGTATTAAGCCTTTAATGAGAAAATGGATAAGTGGGAGGGTGATGATCGCCAAACTTAAGTATATAAATTAATTGCTATCGTAAGTAGGTAAATGTTATAAATTCTCAAGTTTCTCCATAAAATTATTTTATTAAATTTGTCAAGAATGACATATAGAAATATTCAAAGATATAAAAATATTGTGAACTAAAACATCACATTTTTCAGCTTGCTATAAAATTATAAGACAAATAATGATGTCTATTTAATTTTATTAGCATACTTGGATAAGTCCTATCTGCCCTAGAAAAGTCTATTTTATTGAGATTGTAACTCTCTTTTCGAACCCTATAATTATGGATCCATTATTATAATAAATTATATATAAGTGTATTGACTCATTCTATTATTCTGTTATTTCTCTTTAGTTCCTTTAATTTTATAACACGTTATCAGTATCAAGGAGCCCACCCGAGAGAGAGAATTCTAAATCAAAAGACAATTCGTACAGCTGTGATCAAACATTTATATCTTAGCATATTGTGATCCGATTACCGTGATATTTGGGTAGCAAGTTCATATCTCATTTTTCTTCCACTCCAACGGTGAAGATAAAATACAGTTGTCCATTCGTAAGAAATCTGTATACGACAAATAATTAAATTCTTGCAAAAATTTCCATCGATGATCTTAATGTGAAAATATATATTTTGGAACGCCATGTATAGAACACATCTATTTCTATCCACATATTTTTTTTAATTGGTAGTTAAGTATAGAATTGCATAATGACCCAATTGCACAAATTACATGATTACATTAAACAATTATTCTAGTGCACACGTCCACCCATCAATTTCAGTTGATAAATTGCAACGTTTTCTTTAATTGATTGATATGTATTAATTGTAATCATTACATTTTACATATTCAATTTCGTTAATCGATTTACATGTCATAATTTTTCACAACGTAAAATTTTTCATTTGTACATACTTAATTAAAATGTTTAATTTTGTTACTCTCAAAGAAGCACAGTGTTATACTATCATGAAAGAATATAATATTCTATAGAAATGTATAAAATTATAATTTCAATATTACATGAGAATATAAACATATTGTTCTTTAAATAAAAATAGTAAAATATAACTTGCTCTCAAAGTGGCACATATCTCAAGAAATACATCATATATGTAATTTATGAATAAAGGCTTATCTTTAAAGGAAAACATATAACTCATATCATGTTGACGTTGACTATTTGATTGGTTATTATATGATTGTACAATGTTTAATCTTACTTTCTTTTTGAAAATTATTATATTTTCTTTGTTTCATTCTTATTATACTATGCATCATATTCATTATTCGGTTAAACAAATTTGGCATCCTGATACTAAGTTTGCATGAACTGTAATTATTGTGTTAAAAAATCATTTTCTTTCTTGTTTAGATTAATTTTTATTATTAGGTGTAATTGATGTACGATACATATGACTCTATGCTGTAAACATATTATTGCTTTTAATTTTTTTAAAAAAAAATCTTAAACAAGATAGTTTTAGTTGTATATCTCTTAAATATATTATACCGTGCTTTTATTGAATAAAATAAAACTTTTAATTATGGTCCCAAATAGAGTAATTTTGTAAGATCTTGTATTTTAAAAACATCATATTATTACTCTTGGAAAACAAATTTTTTAATACAAATTTGTTATTGCTCCGAAAGAAGTATAACTTTACATCAATATTTGTAAGAATATTATAATTCTCGAGGACAAGCACGAGATATACATACAATTATTCCACAAGAATATTGTCTCCTTAATGATGACAAAGCATAAATTTATTATTATTGCAGAAGAATATATCACTTTGTGTTCCTGAAGAAGAACATATTACATGACTGGATTTTAAGTTGTTATTCTTGAAGAAAAGTAACTATATATTATAAGAATACTCGAGCAAATAATTATCTTATTGTTTCTTGAAGAAGCACAACTTCAATACGTTAATATTCAATGAATATATAATATTGACTCATCAAAGTTTCACATGTTTTGAAAAATATTGTTCAGTTATTTGTGAATAAATCAAAATAATATCACATGCATTGCTCTTGAAGAGGATGAATCTATACGTACCAAAAATATTATGATGGTGCACTCGAAAAGCACACTTTTCGAAAATTATAAAAGCATTCAAATCAAATATTATCATGAATCTGAAGTTTATTGATCCAAAAAATTTAAGATTCAATGTAATGTTTTAAATCATTAGATTTGGTAATGTACTTGTAGTAAGTAAAAGTATCAAACTAAACTCATGGTGACTCATTGAATGAGAAATGCAAGAATAATTAAAATTAACACAATATAATACTGAATTTTGCAAATTAGATGTAACACTCTAGAGGAGCCCCACACATATTAGTACGATTGCTTGCCTCGAAGTTTCTTTCCCATTTCTTTCGTTGGTTTTCTATCTTTGTTTCTTTCACTTTCTTCTTTGATTAACAAGGTCCCCACTTTGTTTAAGTTCTTGTTAGAGTTTCTATATACCTTCAACACGACATACACTCAGAGTCCGTTTGATATGACTTTAACTTCTTGTATAAGAGTTTTTGGAGGAAGTTATTTTTAATTTTTATTTGGAAACTAATTTTTAAAAATAATTTATATTTCAAAAATGCTTTTAGAGTAAGCCAGATTAGACTAGTTTTCTATAAAAGCTCTTCTAAATACCAAAAGTATTTTCATAAAATTTGTCAAACGTATCTAAATACAGCTTTTGAACCACAAAAATTCCTTTTAACTTTTTAACCATGTCAAATGATTCCTAAATCCCCAACATTATTTTCACTTTATGTTCACTTCTTTGAAAATTAACAGTAAAAAGTGCTTTTTAAAAGGTCGAAAAAACTAAAGCAGACAAAAGAGTGCAAAATTTTAATTTGGTACTTAAAGTTTATTTTATTCCTAATCAGTAAAATAAAGTATTTTAACGGTTCCAATATGTTCACCCTTGGTAAAATTACCGACAACTTCTACTGAAGAATTTATAAACGATTTAATATATAAATAAATAATATGAGCATTGAATAAGTAAATAGTATTAAACTCATGTTTGAAGAGGATTAAAATCAAAATTTTAGTATATTTTAATAAAAGTTGATATTTATGGTGGACAAATCGTGGATATCATTAAATGTGTGATTAAATTTAATTGTTAACTTAAATTCAGATTAAAATCTGAAATTTAATTTATATAAAAAAGGGCTAAATATGTGGTTGGAAAAGAAATTTGAGTATTTATAAATTTGTCAAACACTTCTCGGCAGTGGTACAGGCTCACCAGATTCTACAGAATCCGCCATGGATATTATTAAAGAACTTCCACAGCTATTAGTCTTAGGTCCGCCAGCAGTCTTCACAGTATACGAACAAGAATTCTTGACCAAATTCCACGTTCTGAAAGCATATGAATCCCCACTCCCCAAAGAAATTTACTTACAAACCCATGGGCGGTCGGTCAGGGCCATGCTGTGCCACGGGAAGAGCCCGGTAACAGCCCAGCTGCTCCGTCTACTCCCGTCACTCCAGTTAGTGATGGCGGGAGGCACTGGAGTTAATCAAATAGACCTTCCTGAATGCCGGCGCCTGGGAATCTCTGTGGTGAATACTGGTGATGTTTTCTCCGAGGACACGGCGGATTATGCAGTTGGATTGCTGATTGATGTGCTCAGGAAAATTAGTGCCGGTGATCGGCATTTGCGCCGAGGGGCTTGGCCTGTCAATGGTGATTATTCTCTTGGTGTGAAGGTAATTATCCGAATCCATCCGCATATAGGAGACTTTACTCCTTGGTTTCAATTAGGCTAGCATGTGGACATTTGTTGCTCTCCATGAAGCTTTTGGACTAATAGGTCTCATATTGTGTGAACTTTTGCTGCTTTTCATGGCACTTTTGGACCGATAGGCTTCATGTTATGTTAATTGGAGCTTGTTGGATCTGTTCAATTGCAACAACCATTCACACATTTGTGTAGAACTGTCCTTAAAATTGGGCTTGCAAGAAAATTTGGTTAAATGAATATTCCCTTCTTAGAATCGACGACTAGGTTGTCTTATATTTTCAACTAGGTGTCAACGAGTTGAGTTTCAACTTAGCAACATATCTTGGTGGGATCATTATAATCCATTCCTTTTTCAGAATCGACATCCAAATTGTCGCAAATCCAGTCTTCTACTAAAATTAGTCATTCTCATTATGTTCCATGTTAAGTTGTGGAGCCTAACTATTGTCAACTTGTGGAGCTTGTCGCGTATAGACTTCCGTGGTGAGGCCATCATGGGAGTTGAAAGGGGGGTAGAGGCTACGGACGAAAATTTTAGTTAAGGACTGTTAATATTCTTGTAACATTGTGTGAAGGACTATGAGTCATTGTAAAATTCGATTTTGCCTTAATTCATCTTATTAATAGGGAGCAGTACTTAGACTTTATGTATTATTATCAAATAGAGAGAAACGTAGGTTAGAGGAGATAGGATCCCTTTAGTTCGTCTTAGATAATGGAATTAGGAATTAGATTTTCGTATTTTTGTAGGTCAGTACGGTGCCCGAACAAGATTTCTATATTTCTCTTATAAACCTTTTTTTAATCTTGGAGAATTATTGCCGCGACGGGAGAGAACGTAGTCTCACGTTAAGATGATGATTGTTTATTTATTTTTTAAATGGATTACTCTAGGTGGGATAGAATTAGAGTTTATAACTCACAGCATTTCATACACAACAAGAGTCCTTCTCAAAAGGTATTTAATTTGATACTTTCTTCGTCTCATAAAGATAGACTTATTTTCCTTTTTTCGTATATCTCAAATTATAGACAACTTTCATTGTTGATAGTATAGTTGATTTCTTTGTTTCTAATATGCTCATATTTAAAGTGACTTGTTATCGGCAAATATGAACAATTCATACTAAAATAATTATTTAATGTATGGATATATTTGAGAAAATATAAGAAAAATTTATATTTCCAACTGTATTAATTACATTTTCTTAATTTGTGTGAAAATATAAACAAGTCTATCTCCATGGGACGAAAGCAATACTATAGTTAGTGTTACAAGAAATTTAGGTAGACCTTACGTGGTTATGTACGAATGAATACTTTTATACCTCATGTTAGAGTCTAATGAAGAAAATAATTGCAAATAACCATTTCCACCTCATAATTCTATATTCTATAGCCAATGACTTGAAACTAACACCAATTTAAGTAAAATAAATAAATAAATAATTCCTTCATAGTTTCATTAACAACATGATATCTACAATCTTGCATCATGTTAGAGAAAAATGTTGAAGGAAATTAATTTCTTCTATTCATCTGAAAAAGTTATAAGGGCTTGGAAGATATGTTTCAAGCAGTAAATATTTAAACATGATATCAAGCACGTATCTCTTATTAGCCTGAGTATAATAAGTTATCATTGAATTAATATTAATACCTTGTATAAAGGCAAATACATTGTGAGTATGAGGTCTTTTTTCAGGTTGGAATTTAAGATATCATCACCTGGATGCAAATTTTAAGCAAGAGGTAATTTTCTTCCAAGCTTGTCTGGCTGAGAAGAATCAAGAGAAAATGAAGAAAAATCTCTGTTAGCCGATTTTCCTTGCTAATTCTACTTGTTCTTCCGTGATTTGTGTTTTGGAGTTCACCTCACAGGCACAATGGGAGTAATGATGCCTAAAGTTAATACGTAGTTGGGCAGCCAAAATATTGCCATAAGATGACCTCATCTCTGTATCCAAACCGCTAACTTACGTATTGTTCACTATGGGAAAGCGTGACCCCATCTTACCCTTCACGAATTTCTATCATATCCCCAGGATTCGAACATTTGACCTTTCCGAGGCTGGGTCGTTACATCCATGCGCCCGAGAGTCACGTAGCTTACCTAAGCAGCTGTTTGAATAAAGCAAACTCATATTGATAAATAAGTTGAAATTTAAATTAAAATTATATCTCATTAGGTGAGATGATTGGTTTTTCTGTTGGCCACATTTGACCTAATTTTCTTTCAATATTTTGTTCAGTTGGGAGGCAACCGAGTTGGAATTGTTGGGCTAGGCAACATTGGCTCAAAGGTTGCAAGAAGGCTTGAGGCCTTTGGATGCATAATTTCATACAACTCAAGATCCAAGAAGTCATCAGTTCCCTACAATTTCTATCCCAATGTTTTTGAACTTGCATTGCACAGCAACATCCTAGTCGTTTGTTGTTCCTTAACAGAACAAACTCGTCACATGATTAACAAGGATGTTATGACTGCACTAGGGAAGGACGGGATCATAGTCAATGTCGGTCGAGGACCGATCATCAATGAGTCAGAACTCGTGAAATTCTTGGTGGATGGTGATATTGCTGGTGCTGGTTTGGATGTGTTTGAGAATGAGCCTAGTGTGCCTAAAGAGTTGTTTGGATTGGATAACGTTGTCATTACGCCACATCGCGCTGCCTTCACTCAGGAGGCATTTTTTGAAGCTTTCAAAATTTTGGTGGCCAATTTAGAGGCTTTCTTCTCAAATAAACCTTTGATTACTCCTATATATATAGGTGAATGAATCATTAATGTATATGGTGCAAGTAATTTCTGGTCACATATGGAATTTCATTATCATGTATGTTGTTAAACATGGTCACACTCTGCCCTAAATTCCATTTTCTATATATCAGAGGAAGGTCATTCTAGTTATTAATATGGTAGTCATTCTGGTCAAGAAAATAAGGAATTACTACTCGTAAAGTTAAACTAGATTTGCATGATTCTTTTTTTCCACTTTGGGTTCGATTTTAGATATTGAGTGAGCTGAGTTGACCTAGGAAGAGATCTAGATCACCCTTTATCATGCAGTCTAACAAAATTGCAAACTAACACGTATTGAAAGCTTACAATGCAGCCTCGTAAAATTGAAAAATGAGAATAGGAAATTCGCAAGACAGGCTAGGATTACTATAGTCTAGAAGTATTTTTCATGTACGAATTTAATAGAAATAAAAATAAATTCAACTTAGAAGACATTTTAAAGCGAATATTTAGATGGATGAATGGGCCCAAGCCCATGTATCTGGCCCATTATTACGAATTCAGATTCTTGAGCCAATGAAATGATTGGGCTTAAAAAGTGCTAAAAATTAAAGCTAAATCGAGGAAAAATAATAGAACTAGGACTACAATATACTAATTAACTATTTCTAACCTCATAAGCATGTTCCGATTGTGGCAAAAATGTAAATCAAACTTACTTTTCAGTTATTTATTTTTATTTATAAAGTAGTATTTAAATTTACTGTTTACTAATAACAACCAAGGGGCAGACCCACTGGGTTGCGTTGGGCTCTCGAGCCCAAAAATAATGATTAATTGGATTTTTTAATAATGTACCTTTCTTGCATTTGGTCAAGGCAAATTAGTGGTCGAATTTTAAAGATATTTCTTTTAGACTATCATGATCACAAAAAAATCTCGAGATTTCTCGAATCTAATCTCAAAGACTAAGATAATGTAAAGCAGCTTGACAGTCGGTATAGCAAAATGCACCTACTTCGTGAAAACTATGATATGTCGAAAATATGATTATGCACCGTAATATTTTAAGACCCTAGTTGGAGGATTCCAGCGATGGAAAAGGGCCCAGCTTAATTATACCAAATGATGCCATTTGTTAAAGACTTTTGACAAACCATTTCAAAAATTGACATTCTGCCAACACTTTGACGATTATGACAAATTATTATTTCAAGATTATGAATTCGATTAAAATCAAAGGCTCGAGTCTATAATTGTCAATGATAATAAACTAAACCGCTACAAGTATATGCATGACCATTAAGCATATTATTCATTTTTCTATAGTGAGAAGGTCTTTTAGTCGTCTTTACAACCACGATATGAAACAAGATCACAAGTCATAGAGAAAAGTATTGTATCATTTTCATTATGCGAAAAGAAATTTTTCGACATCCTCGTAACATTAAAATGTTTTCCATCCAAAGCCCTCTGATGACTACATCTCAACTAAATTGAATCTAGATCCTCAATCTATTGGAAACATGGATCGATGAACATTATTGAGGTAAGAGCCCTTTAAACCTAAAGTCACCTTCTACGACGACGTAGATATGGACGACGACAAAACAAGCATATGATAGAGATAATGCCATTGACCACTATTTTACGAGATTTTTTAATTTTGAATGAAGAGAAAAAAAAATGTAGTTTTGGAGCACTTGGCTGTTTGAGTATATTTTTAGCAGAGCTGTGCAATGTGTCATGTCATCAAGTACAATCGGTCATGTTATGGGTATTTTGGATATTTTCAGAAAAATATTGGACATTATTAAAAATTTGTGAATAGTTGACATTTCTCAATTCCAAGTGGTGAATTTTCGCCTCAATTTCATGTAGTCATGTCAATGAGTCGAGTCGAGTCGAGTCGAGTCGAGTCGAGCCGAGTTACGAGCCAAAACTTAAAACTCAGGTTGGATTCGAGCAAAACATGTTCGAGCTTTTTTGGGCCCTTTGCTCGGCCAAAAAAATGAGGCTCAACCCGAGCTTTCGACTCGAGCATTAACGAGCTGAGTCGGCTCGTGTTTTTTTTTTTTTAATTCGTTGTAATCTATAATTTTTTATAATGTATTTAAAATTTGTGCAATTTATACGTATTATAAATAATAACTAAAGATTAATATATAAAGAAATACATCTAAACTTAAAATAAAATAAAAAAATAGCTCGACTCGATCCTTACACCGGCCAGTGACGAGCCCGGGCTAGCTCGGGCTCGAGCCGATGCCCCAAAATAGGGCTTGGCCTAGGCCTCGGCTCGATGCCACCGAACCACGAATCGGCCTGGCTCTGACTTTTTCCGAACCAAGCTTGGGCCACCCGAGCCGTGGATCTTTTTTGACATCGCTAATTTCATCTAACAATGATCGATGAATATTAAATATCACTAACTTTTTTATAACAAAAATGTACCAAGTATGAATGAATAAACATTTTATTACTCTAAATAATATATTAAGGACTTGTTTGAGCTCTATTTTTTTTTTATGTATAACGTATTTTGAAATAGTAGATTGATGCAGAATTTGTGGTTATAAATAAAGAAAAAAATTTTGGGTTACATGTAATATTTTCTAGTTGAAAAATATGTGGTTGAAAAAAATAGAAAGAAAAATATATTTAAAAAAATGGGGATCAAACCAAGGCTGAGAATCAAAATTGGCCCAATAGAGCTAAAGAGATGAAGATCACAATGAAAAAAATATTAAAATGTAGACGACCCTAACTACACATTAAGTGAGAATCAATATTTCATCGATTCTATCTTTGCTATAATTCAAATATTTCAATAATACTTTATTTTTTCGTTTTTCAATATATAGTTTAGATCAAAAGAATAAATAGGGGGGGTGGGGGGGGCTGTTCTATTTGACTTCCTCAACTATTTAAATTGTTTTCACAAACTGGTTTTAATTCAAAAGTTAATTTCACATAAACAATTCTACTAATTATTTTATATATTCTCACATCTTACAATATTGTTTTTATAGTACTTATAAATTATTTTAGAATAATGTACGTTCAAGTGTGACTAGTAGTTAGAAATGAGACAATAAATAGGGATGGCAACGGGGTGGGGGTTGGGCGAGGTCGGGCTAACCTCCCCACCCCGCCAAGCAATTCTCTGCCCCACCCCTCCCCCACCCCGTTACCGGTTTAAGGCGGAGCCCTATTTACTACTCTGTTTAATTTATTTTAAAAATTTTGATAATTCATTTTATAACCCTCATTTAATAGATCGAGACGAAAATATATTTTTTAATCTTTACTTATTTTTGAAACTTAAATTTTTCAAATATATTTGGTAAACTAAAAATTTTATTGTTTGTCATATTTTTTAGATAATTTTTGTTGCTATTTTCTATTAGAACTAATGAAATTTCGTGAAATTTTCCATTTAATGTATTGAATTATAAAAAAATATTTAAAAAATTTAAACTGGGTTGGGCACCCGTTACCCATCCCCGCCCCGTCCCCGACCCGAATACCCAATTAAGCGGGTAATCCCCACCTTGTGGGTATCGAGTTTGTCCTATTTTTTTGTATCTCTAACAATAAACCCAAAACTTTTGTATGTAAATCAAAAATTTCTCACTTTTTAACCAAGTATTTTCTAAAAACAAATATTATTCAAAATAACACTTTTACACAATATTGGACATCAAAAAGGGGCAAACCAATTGAGCACAAAATTATTGTGTGCCACGAACCTTAATCCACTCTCTTTACACCATTCTAAGAGTATTCAAAATGATGTGATTCCATCTGAATCAATAAGAGTGGGACCGAATCTAATGTCAATTAAATTCTACTTATGAAGTCAAATGCATAGTTATTCAATTTGGATTGACCGTCGGACTGCAAAATCAAATATAACTTTATTAAAACTATTAGGTTTATGACAAAAATCTTATGTGATTTAGAAGTTTGTTACATGAAGGAGCATGTTTAATATTGGTTTAGAAGTCCGGTTTGATTAGGAATCAAATCTCATGGTGTTTGGGGAGTTTAATTGAATTACGGATTTGGAGATTAAGCAAAATACTTTGAAAAGAAAAAAATTCAGCATGCTCGGCACCGCAGTACCGATGCCCCTATCCAAACAATGGACTCGGCGTCGTGGCACCCGTAGTGTGTTTTTCCCTGGTTTTCTCGTTTTATCTGAATTTTGGGATTTCTTCTTATTCTTGGACTCCACAACTTCGAGATTTGACTTCTATAAATACTCCACAAAGTATAGGCACATAAGATAGGTGAAAGGTAAGACTCAAAAGATATTATAATAATTAGATCTTTGTGTATACATTAGAAACAAGATAGATTTGTTTAGATTAGATTGAGAGGATCAAAATCTTGTAAGACAATTGATTGTTTCTTGGTATAATAAATTTTCTTATTCCACATTTTTTTATTGTTGTGTGATCCATTAAATTTCATATTATCCATATTTTTCATCTTTAATTATTTGGTTAGTTTCTCAATAAGTGATATCAAAATGTTCTTGATATCGGATTGGTTCATAACAAAAACATTTCAAATATTTATTTGTCCTAAAAAAGTATCAAATGAAATTTAAATGAATTTTTTAAAAAAATAACGACTAATAATCAGTGTTTTAAAAGGTGCACCTCAATGTGCAGCGAAAATGACAAGCCAAGTGACTTGGCACCTTATTTAGCGGTCAACATGGTTGATCGTTAACGTGTGCCTAGACGCGCATTTTTATTTTTTTTAAAAATATATTTTACCATTCTTTTAAGTTAAAATTTAAAAGTTGAGTTACATTTGAAAATTCACTTTTTGTTGAAAACTTTTGAAAAAATGTATAAAGTTTCTATAAATCTATTTTAGATGTTTGATATGCATTATTTTTAGTTATTAGATGATTTTTAATTGATTAAAAATTAAAATAAGAAAATGTCTTTTTATGATTTTTTACGCATGCATTTCGTCTATCCCATAACTTGGCATTCCCGCATCGCCACACATTACGCCTTTTAGAACACTGCTGTTTGAGTATCATTTTTCTCATGCGATTTTTTAAGGAATTTGTTGGGGAAATTAAAGAATAAGGTATGCAAAGGATATAATGTTGGGAACTGAATAAATCATGCACAGCGAAAAATAAAATTAGTTTCAATTCTCACCAAAGATCTGCATTGTATTTAGATAGAAACTGTGATAAGAATTATACATTTAATTAATTCCATAAATTCCTTTACTTTTTCTTAAACGCCAATGATCACGATCTGCAATTTAAGCTGTCTAATTGTGCAGCATCTAATGGTCATCCACACAGAGAACAAGAATGATGGCTAGGTTTTCTTTTCTTGCACTAGCAAGAATTATGAATTAATTCTCTACAGTTTTCAAACCCTAGCAGCCTATTAATATAAATCCAAGCGGGCTGGCCCGTCTCTTAAACTTAACTCGGTCCTTTTATTTAGTTAATCAAATTAATTAAATCTGGTCCATATATTAATTAATCTATAATTCGGGCCTATTAATAAGCAACCCAATTAATTAATTATCAAACACTTGTCAATTAACTAATTGGTGATTCTCATTCTTCAGGTTCTCTTTTGTGTGTGACCCATTAGATTCTCAATCACAATGCCGAACGACGTAAATTATTATTTTGATATAATCAAAGTCGATAAATTAAAACACATTTTTTAATTTATCACCAATTCACATTCGTCATCCCAGATTGACATTTAACAATGTGTCGGGCAATACATGTGACGGAAAATGTCACGTGATGTAACAAAACCAAACTTGTTCGTTTACCGTGAAACTATAATCCTTTCATCAATATGATCCGACCAATTACGAGATATGGATATGTGTCAATCTCAATTATCAATTATATCTTCTATTACACTGTAAGTCAATGTAAGCCGAAAAATCATTTTCGACTTATGAGTTCACATTGGCCGAGGATTTCATTATCAACTTAAATTGATAGAATGTAGATCATAATCTCTTACTATCTAAAAGTGATGAATCCACTATTGATCATTCACAATCTTCATATAATTCTTGGCACACCCGAACGATGCTGTATTAGTGACCCTTGGCAGAGCGACATCCAACATCACCAAAGTATGATTGTCCTCATATAAGGCACTATGATGATCTCAAGTTAAAGGACCAATTCTACTACCGAACATTAGAGATTAACCACTGGTACCCAGATAGTTATCCATGTGGAAACTTCCCAACGGGTCTCCAATATTTTGTTCTATAACAAAATATCCATGTGTTCATTTAAGTGTCAGACACTTCATTTTGTGAGATCAAGTACTTACTTCGCAATTAAGAAATGCCACACATGATGGTCTAACTGTAATAACGATATACGTATCTCATTATTATTTACGACCAGGATGATTTAAGATTCAGTCATATTNATGGTCTAACTGTAATAACGATATACGTATCTCATTATTATTTACGACCAGGATGATTTAAGATTCAGTCATATTGCAATTTGTATCTCACAATCACAACTCCTTGTGATAACAAATTGCAAGAATTTAAATCTACGGATTCTATTATTTAATATAATTCATTAGAAAAAAAAAATAATAGATTTTGCCATAAAATGCATTAAACATATTAAAGTGTTTACAACCTAAATCAATTGGGTCTAGGGCATAACACTTACAAACTCTCACTTGCACTAGATCCAATCACTCACGTATCTAATACCCTAAGAGTCTACATGACGTTCATGCTTATATTGCGACAACAGCTTTGTCAATAGATTTGCAATATTATCATCTGTGGGAATTCGCTGTATCTTTATGTCATTTCTTTGTACAATCTCCCTGATGAGATGGTACCGCATCAGCATATATTTGGATCGTTGATGAGACATTGGTTCCTTCACTTGCGCGATTGCTCCATTGTTATC
>CAIGRP010042902.1:0-23245 GCA_903798385.1 Fraxinus cuspidata
TTGTAACAATTGCAATAAAATCACTGATGATGATTTTCATGAAATTTTCCTGTGTATTTATTGCAAACATCCTGCTGTAAAAGCTGTACCACAGTAACACTTATTGTAATTTATTCCAATCAGTAACCTTGTTTCAATTATTTTTAGCACCTATTACACTTTCATACATTTTAATCATTCTGTACTAAACTTGAATATACTTATTCCCCATTCCCATAGAGCAAATGCAGCTGTACAATTGGAATATACAAGTGGAACTTTAGATGCAAGTGCAATTGGAGATGACTATGCAGATAGATAATCATGCGCAACGTGAAAGTAACTTTCCTTATTTGATTAGTACTCTTTTGGAACCCAATTTAGATGTATTTTTGACCTAATTTCACCTTCTATATATACAAAAATATTGGCAACCATTGAAGAGATCTCTCTCTCTCTCTCCCCCGTCTCAAATCACATCCATATCACAACATTATTCAAGAACAAGGGGCCAATTCAGTATATGATAGAGAGAAGAACAAATTTAGCAAGTGGATTGAATTAAAAAATATCAGAAACTTGAAAAATCAAAGCTCGGAATTGTTGATCAAGAACAAAAATTAGACAGTGACATCTCTCTCTTCTACCTATAAATTTTAGGTGATGATTTTCCATTCTTCTTGTTGTTTTTATCTTTAGAAACATGTTAAATTAGATTCATTTGTGTTGGATGAAGATGAGCCATTTATTTGTTTAGTTTTAATTCAAAGACAAGTAGTTCATTAATTTTTTTTTCTTGATTAGTTATTCATGTATGTTGCATTATTTAATTATTTGATCACTGATTAGGTATTTAGTTGCTTATAGTGATGGGAAGCTCGCAAATAAGAACACTGCGTGATTGACACACGGACACTAAATGTTAGGAATGACATATATCGCATGTGCAATTACCTAGATAATTGTATTAATTACTGCATTATCACCTAGATAATCATGTAATTGACTGCTTTCTACTTATCCAATTCGAACTAGGAATAAGATTGGATGGTGTATAGAATTGAATCGATTTATCTTGAAAAAGAAAGTTGGATATAACAGGATTATCGATTATTAAAAATCCATGAATGAAACTAAATTATACAGTTGAGAATTAATAATAATAATAATAATAATAATAATAATAATAATAATAATAATAATAATAATAATAATAATAATAATAATAGGTGGATTCAAGATTCCAACACTTACATACATTAGATAATTAGTAGATAACTTAGAATCATAAATAATCATCTATTTTGTTACTTTATATTCGAATTCGATAATTGATTGATAGAATTTGATTTAAAGCTTATTCTTTGTTGGACAATAATCTCAACTAATCAAATATGCTAATTGTCAGCGATGTCGTATGCTTGCGGCATTTAGCCAAACAAATCTCATTAAGAATGAAACATTATTTCCACGGAGGTGGAAAATACAACAAAAGAAGGCTAAATAAATGAATGAAATAAATAATATGAATACATTTGTTTCACTTAATGTCACTTAAAAACTATAAATTATGGTATTTATACTATAAATTCAAGAAATTAGTCTATGAAAAAATCAATTGTTGAATTTTAAGTATGTTTCCCCAACCATGTAAATTTTGACCAATAAGCGCTATAATTTACCAAGTGATTATTCATAAAGCAATTTTAGTGGAAAAATAAAGGCATAGAAGACAAAACCTTAAAATATTGAAGCCGTGATTTGCAAATTGGCTAATGGAAAGGTGGAGATGGTTCAATACGGTCACCTTCTCCAGAAACATGACATATATATTGTTTGTGTTAGTTTGATGCCCTCGAGGTAATATTTTGTGAACAATATTCTGAATTAATATTTGATTATTTGTGTGTTGTAATTTGTAACATTAATACAAGTTCCATGATCATATATGATGTAACAAATTTTATATTTGATGGTTTGAATATAGTAAGACACAATTTGTGACGTGTTCAAAATATATCATTCTTAATCAGTACATAAAGTTGGACGCTTTATGTTGATAAGATTAAATTGTTCTTATTAAGATTCATCTAATTCTTGGGATGAGAAGAATGACGTAGTTGGTGCATATTGAACAGAACCGTGAAGATGCCTCATTTTTTACCACTAGGAATGAGACTTTACTCGATCATCGAACAAGTCACCTAAATTATGAGCGAGTAATGTATTTTTGATTGCTAGTTCATATTCTTTGAGGTAATTATGAATGAAATCTTAATTAAAGATGGGAATCGGAGCGAAACAATTATAGATACCTGTAATAATGAAATTTGTTAATCATCACAATAAGACGATCATCATTTCGAGACGCTTTCTATAGGCATTTGAACATGAGCTCAGTAGTTCGACGATAGGATCGTTGGACTCTATGTTGTGATTAGTTCACAACGAATTTGCTTTATGAAAATGGAACTCGAAGGGTAATACATGTTGAAAACGTAAAACGATCATTTTGCAGATTTCAACATATTAATGGTCAAATGAGGGTTGACTTGTGGAATGATGATCGGAGGATATTGTTATGGGATCATAATTTTCTTCCATATTATCACTCGACTCGAAAGTGTAATTTCGACTTTTTGATAAATAAACTGGGATTGATAGAATTGGTCAAGAGTTTACCAAATTAGAAATATCTATTGGAGCTTGAATCTTGTAAGTCTGGTTAAGTCCCTCTCTTAGCTCTAATATAGGTGTGAGACTTAATTGACCTACTATAATAAAATTCAAGGACAATAGTGTAATTATGAAATCCTGATTGAGTATTATATATATGCCTTTTGTGGGCTCATTTTCTTAATATTAGTATTAGCCACATTCTCCCATATTTCCCAAAAAGGGGAGGCATTTAAAGGAGGAGAACAAGGGAGGATCTAAGGGAGGAGGCTTTGGTTAGAAAGTTGGAAGGTCATTTAAAGCTCATTCAAGGTTATTATCTTACCCTTATGTGTGAGGATTTAAAAATAAAATCCATGACCTCAAGTTGATCTAAATTTATTATCCCTTTGGACTTAATCTTCAAAGGGAAAAATATTTTTTTTGTGATTAAATCTGAAAACCAACAGTTTGGACAAAGGGTGGGGGTAGAATCCTAGAAGGGATTTGGGCGGGGATGGGAGCTGTGGTAGAGGTTTGAGCATTGGGTGGATTGGATTGGTGTTGGGCTTTAGAAAAGTTTCTGAAATTTTGTATTTCATTCTTTTTATCTTTTTATATTATTTTTATTCAAACTAAATGATAATGGTTAAGTTGACTTAAATTTTTGACCTCTAAATTATGCTATCTGTGAAATACACACCTATTTAATGGAACAAACGGATGGAAAGTGACGAAAATAATCTTTTTGCAAAAATAAACTAAAACGAGGGTACAACTGTCAAAATAGAAACGATATAGAGGATTTTCATAAGGGTGACAAAAGATAGTAACGTTTTGTCTAATTACTCCTTTTAATTTTTTCCTATTATCCTTAGACTTATTTATAATATTACTTGCAAATAAATTATTTTCAATTATTATTTTTTTCTCAACAATTCTTTCTGTTGTTACTATTCAATTTTATATTATAATTATTTGAGTTATTCAAGAATTTTTATCAGTAAATTAAGTTTATCAAAATAATAATTTTTTTATTTTACCAATTGAAAATCTATTTGTAATTTTAAATTGTTTCTGTAATCGATGTCCAATTATTATAGGATTTTCTAAAATAAATGAATTTTTAATTTTACTATTTATTTAGTGATGAAAATACTATTAGTCAATAAAATAGAAAATTATATTTTCATCCTTTTTATATTGGTACCTTTTTCCCATTTTGTTACCCTTACATGAGAATAACCCTGGCATTATAGTTGTGCTAAAATCCGCAGGTGTACATTATGGTAGCCAATTAGATTCCTATTATACAAAAATCTTAAAGTAATGGACACCAATTTACAAATCAATTTAAAGGAAAATTATAATTCTATACATTTTCACCGAGGAATCAAAGTACCACAAAAATGGGCTCAGATTATTATACTCTTTTGTATTAAACTGAAGCAACAAATTCAGACCCTCAAATAGATTCGTTGAAGTTGATTCTATAGAGCAGAAGACCTCAACCCTCTTATCAAACCCCTCTTCTCACGCAGAATCACAAAGACTTTTCACCAAAAAAAAAAAAAAAAAAAGACCAAGAAATCTTCCAACCACAAGTTGAAGATGATAAAGAAGAAGAAGAGGACTTTTAAAGAGAAACAAAAAAACCAGACTCTTGTAATGAATTAGGGCAACATGGTGGATTCTATTTATACCCTCAGTGACCATTGTTGATCTTAGAGTGAGATTAATTGACTTTATTTTCTATGAAAACTGTTATTTTTCACCTAAATTCCTATTTTTTGAGGTGTTTAATTGACAATTTTTTTCATGAAAAATATTTTTCAAACTCTTGATCATGTAACCATATTTTCTTTAAAAACAAGGAAAATATTTTCTTTAGAAATTAGTGATTTTTATTTTTCAAGTAATTCACTTACTCACACACACACTCTCTCTCTCTCTCTCTCATCTATCCCCCTCTCTCATCTACCATTACTGAAAAATTGATAAGTATAATATTTTCCAATTTGAAAAATAAATCAATCAAACTCCTTTAATTAATAATTTACATATAAACAAATTCTAGACAATTGAATTTTTTATAATTTATTTTATTTGCATACAAATTTCATACTCGCAATCAAATGTACCCTTAGATTAAAATCAATGATCTAGAGCAACTAATAACTTATCAAGTTTAAGAGGCAACTAAAGTTGTACTTCAGAAATGTGTTTTTACTCCATTTACATGGATACTAGTTTTAGGCTTTATTATTTGATTTTATCAAGAAATAGATACAAAAATTGGACCAAAGCCCCTTTCAGCAAAGCTTAATTAGGCTGTATTAACGTCATAGCCCAATAGATCTTCACCTTGAAGCCAAAGATATTACAAATTTACTTTAGACTACTAATCAATCTAATTATCAGATAATTATATCACCACTAAGCACCAGATTATGTACTTACAAAGAAGAAATTAGACAATTTAATGTAACATTTCTAAACAAGACTTTTTTGTTTAGAGGTTGTACATTAGTTCTCATATCAAATGGGTTGTATTCAATTGGGATTTTTCAAGAGATACAAATTCTTCTGCAATTATATCTCTAATAAAATGTAATTTCATTTCAATGTGCTTAGTTCTTTCATTAAAAAAAGGATTTTTACGTACGTGAATTCGACTGTCAGAATAAACTACAACTAGATAGAGTTCATTAATTTAAGGTAAGAAATATATTAACCATAAGGCTTCTTTTATAGCCTCAGCTGCAGCTACAAACTCAGCTCTTGTAGTAGATAAAAGCTACAATAGTGTGCATTTGGTTCCAACTAACAGAAGTTCCACAAAAAGTAATATGTAAGAAGTAATTGATTTTCTATTATGCGTTCCATCTGCAAAGTCAACACCTACAAATTCCTTAAGTACTACATTTTCATTACAGAAATTAAAATATAAACATATCTGTGAAGACCCTTTCAAATATCTCTATAGCCATTTTAAAGCAGTCTACTGTCCAAGGCCAAGATTGGCCAAAAACATGCTTAGGGTACTAATAATATGAAGTACATCAGGTTTTAGTATTCTACAGCATTAGAGTGAAGTATTTTTTCCATATATCTTATATCAAATTCATCAATGTGATACTGGTCTTTAATTATTATGAAATTACTAGCAAGTGGAAAAGTTAGGGATTTAGAAACATGCATAGAAATTTTTGTTAACACCTTTTCTATATAAAAAGTTTGTTTCAAAATTAAAACTCGTTTTGACATATTTATTAAAATATTCGTTCCAAAAATTATTTTAGCATGACCTAAATCTTTCATTTAAAATTTAATGCTCATAGATCTTTTAATATTTTTGTATATTACTCATGTCGTTACCAATTAATATCATGTCATCCAAATATAACAAAAGATAAACAATCACATTGTTTAATTTCATCATTTTTTTTAACGTACAAGCAATTATCTAATGCACTTGTAATAAAACCAAGAGATTACTTTTTGTACCACTATCTAGGTGATGTTTAAACCCATATAAAGTTCTTAACAAGTAANAAAAAAAAGGAAAAAGAAAAAAATAGTTTTTAATCTATTTGTTCAAGGTCAAAATTATAATGAGTAATCAATCTAAGCATCATCCTAATTGTAGTATATTTTACATCATGTTGCTTTTGAGTAAAGCCTTTAGTAACTAGTTTAACCTTAAACTTAAGGGACACCTTCTCAGTTTTTCTTATTTAATACTATAAATCGACTTACAGTCCACTAAAGATTTATCTGCAGCCCTAATCCACGTTTTATTTTTAATTAAAGTATTCATCTCTTCTAACATGGCATATTGCCAATTTTGAGATGGCTTACTACTAATGGCCTTAGCATATGATTTAGGCTATTTGAAGACTCTATCCTGATAGGAAATGATAGCAAGAGAAAGATGATCCTTAAATCTTGATGGTTCTCTTATCTCCCTACTATTTTTTTCTCTAATTAATTGATAATCATTACCTTCTACTATTTCCCTAGAATGATTTTTATTTTCTGATTTACCTTTTACCTAAACTTCCTCAACCAAGTCAGGTGTGGAGTCAAGTTCCACCTACATCTTGGTACCATCAATTTCTCCTATTTCAGAGACAATCTCGATGATTTTATCAATTAAATAGGACATATCTGACTCATTAAAAATCACATCCTCACTTGTTATGATCTTAAAACCTCTAGTACTCCTAGTCCATGACTTGTACCCTTTCATCCCTTCATGATACCTGAAAAAAAAAATAAAAATAAAAAATGGCCCTTGTTTCTAGCTTTCCTACATTTCAATGAGAGTAGGCAGCACAATGAAAAGTTCTCAAATAAGAGTAATTAGTGGCTTACCATACCGCACCTCTTCGGTTGTTTACCTTTTAGTGCACTAGAAGGAATTATGTTCACTATAAAAAAGCTTCTCTTCATAAGCTTTAGGAATCCAAATTAACTATCATACACTTGACTTTATAAAAAAGGGTCCTATCATTATATCAACAATCTCATTCTGTGAAGGAGTGTAAGGTATAGTTTTGTGTCTTAGAATACTATTTTGTCTGAAAAATCGATCAGAAATAGAATTGCACAACTCTAAACCATTTTTAGTTCTTAGAATTTAACTTTTTTTACCAATCTGATTTTCTATCAAAGTGTTCCAAGTCTTAAACTTTCCAAAATTATCTGGTTTCTGTTTCAATAAGAAAAT
Organism: Fraxinus cuspidata; assembly: GCA_903798385.1. Classification (NCBI taxonomy): domain Eukaryota; kingdom Viridiplantae; phylum Streptophyta; class Magnoliopsida; order Lamiales; family Oleaceae; genus Fraxinus; species Fraxinus cuspidata. The sequence continues at coordinate 7,367 of CAIGRP010042902.1, forward strand.
TCAGATTTTTCTTGAAAAGTCATCAAGCAATCAAGAAAATAAAATATTTATTTTCTTATTGAGTGACACTAGATGAAGGTGTTGATAGATGAGAATTTGTCTATTCTAAATTGAATTGGACTTATGTTTCCCGTACTAAAAATGCAACCATTATTGTTTGCCTAGAGTGAAAAAATTCACGAAAGGGAACTTCGAAATAAAATCTTTTCCAAACAGTTCCTATTTGTGAAGAGTTTGAAGACCTTTTTCACTATCATATATAAAGTAGCATCAATTTCAGCATTAGAGGCCTCAGAAGTGTGACTAAGTATTGCATTAGATTTAGCGACATAAACTCCATTACTTATGGTACCTCTGAAAATGATAAGTGACCCCTTTATCACTTTTAATATGCCATTCTTAATCTTACTTTGCAATCCTATTTCATCTAAATTCCTCATTGAAATTACATTTTTATTTGAATATAGAATATATCTAACTCTTTCAAATTTCAATGTCATAGTATCTATTTTTCCAACCCTACAATCCACATTCCCATAACCCATCCCATTAATTTTCTTAAAATTCACTAACCAGTTTTTTCTAGATGTAATATGGAATGCACAGCCAGAATCCAAGATCCATTTTTGGATCTGATCGCAGTTACTTGCAATAATTGATGTGTTCTGATCGGACAATAGCTCAGTAACAATATAAACATCTGCGGTCTTAATTTCTAGCGATTATACTAATTCCCTTCATCAACCAATTTAACTTTCTGCTCATTTTTCATTTTATAACAGACTATAAATGACCTTTTTTTTCACACACGTACATTTTTTTTTTTTTTGGTTTCTTACCTTAGACTTTGACCTCCCTGTATTCTTTTATTTATTTATTTATTTTATGATTATTATGATTTTTCTTTATTCCCATTTTGCCTATTCTGTGTTCTATCCCTAACACGCAAACTTTAAGAATTACCACTCTCAATTTTTCCTGATTTTAATTAAATTTTATACATCCTAAAGAGTTAATGACAACTTCAGGAATCAGAGTGTCACTACTATACTTAATAGCATTTTCACATATCTATAGGTCTCAAGAAGGAAAATGACAGCTTTATATTCCTCATATATTTCTTCTCAGTGTTTGTGATGTCTTGATCTAATTTCTTATAGGCATTCAAATTATCCTCTAATTCTTTAGAGGAATCGATTTTTAAAACTGAAAAACCCTCTTTGAAAGAAACATTTTGTTCGGTAGGGATTTAATCAAGTAAAGTTCTTTTAACTTTTTTCACAAGAGTTCAGTAGAATGTAACTTCCATATTTTTCTCAAAACTTGATTACGCAGATGCAAAATAAAAAAGAATAAGCAAGTTCATCTGCTTCAGATTTTTGTTCAACAGTTAACAAATCAGCATAATCTGCTTCAATGGATTTAATAACCTCTTGTTGATCAAAATCTCCTTTTCTTTTTGTAGCCAAATACGAAAATCATCTTTCCCATTGAAAACTCCAAGTTCAAAAATAGTTGTACTCAATTTACAATCCAAACACAAAGTTTAAGCAAATCACAAATAATGTCTCACAGGTGATTTTAACAACAAAAAACTATAAATTTAGATTACTTGAAAAAGCAGCTTTTAAGGTCTCGTCGCTTCGATGAATCACTTAAGCCCTGATACATTTTTGGTGCCATAGAGATGGACCAGTGAGCTATAACAAATAAATAATTATATATTTTTCAGCTCAATTCAAAACACGTTGTAATATCAATGATCAAATGAAGTAAAGCTACAACTGAAAAATCAAATGTCCAAATTCATCAGAATTCCATGAGAATCATGTTCTTAGGTCAATGCTCAATTTGTAACACTTGCTTTTATACATACTTTTAGAAGATATCGAATAATGGTGATCAAAATACACATGCAACAATGGAACGGTATCAATATAGGTACAATATCGAAGATATGGTCAAGATAATATGAAAAAATGTATCACAAAATAGAGTTAGGGTTTAGTAAACGCAAACCAAAGTGAGGGTGTGGAGATTTGACCACCATAATTGTCAAGGAAGTAAAACAAAGTAAAAAAAACCAACCAACAACCCGGATTTAATGAAGAATAAAACGGATTTGTCCAAAACATTCCAGATCTAGGGTCTTATTCCAGATCCAGCGAACAACCTTTTTACCAAGAACAACCCTGGAGGCATAGATCGTTCAAAAAATTTGGCTCTAGGTTTCAAATTTTCAAATTTAAACAAATCGAACTAAATTTAAACATGAAAAATAAATTTTCTTTAGTCAAAACACAGTTGAAGATCCAAGAACAGCCACCACAGACGGGATCTTACAAAAAATTAAGATCTAGGATTTAAGTTTTCTGATCAAATCAAATCAAGCTATGAAAATTAATTTTCCATAGTTAAATCACAGTCGAAGACCCAAGAATAGCCACCAAACGCTCGGATACTACTATTTTACAAAAATCTTATAGTAATGTACACCAATTTAAGAATCACTTTAAAAGAAAATTACGACTCCATATTTTTACCAAGTGTTCAAAATATCAAATAAATGGGAACATATTATTACACCCTTTGGTATCAAACTGAAAACACAAACCCAAAACCCTTAAACTGATTCGTTGAAGTTGCTTCTATTGACCAGAAGTCCTCATCCCTCTAATCAAACCCCTTTACTCACATAGAATCACAAAACTCATTGTTTCAAAGAGAAAGACCTAGAAATCTTCCAACCAAAGGTTGAAGACAGCAAAGAAGACAAAGAGAAGACACGAAGACTTCTAGAGTGCAACTGAAAAAAATCAGATGCTTGAAATGAATTAGGACAATAGTGGTGAGTTCAATTTATACCCTAAGTCACTGGCAGACCCGGGGGGTGGGGGGTCCTGGGGGCACGTGGCCTCCAACTTTTGAGATTTTTTTTTTAATTTATAAAATCATGTTTGGTATCAATTGAAATCTAAATTTTAATCAAAATTAGCAATTAATTTTAATAACATATTTCATGGAATCCATAATTGTTTAATCTTTATAAAAATTTACTAAAAAATTGATTTTAATCTCCACAAACAGAAGCAAAATCATAATAAATATGAATTTCGATAACATACTAATTTTAAAAATTTTCCGACGATCGCACTCTAATCGAATCTACAAATTCCTTATGTCATCTCAAAACTTATTTCAATAACTACATTATGGTCATATCGAATAGTCCAAACAAATATCGAAAACAGTTAAAAAATACGTTAAACGTGAGTTTTAAAGAAATACGTCTAACTCGCACTTTTTTTAAAAAAAAAATTCAATTATTTCATTAACATTTATTATTTTTGCGATACAAATTTCTTAATGTAATTTTCATCATTTTATTAGAAAATTTTATATGAAATATGACATTAAAAATTTTTAGAATTTTACATCCGAAAAAGTCATATCTCGAGGAGTATGATTTTTTTGGACATAAATTTTCGAATGTAAAATCTCTCAACTTCTTTGCAAGTTCGATTGTGGCCCCCTAACTTTAAACTTATGCGTACGTCTCTGCCCTCAGTTACCATGTTGATTTCCGATCAAGATCAACGGTCCAGAACAACTACTAACATATCAAGTTTAAGAGCCAACTAAAGTTGCACTTCAGAAATGCAGATTTAATCCATTTATATGGATCCAAGTTTTGAGCTTCATCGCTTTGATTTTATTAGAGAAAAATGAAACAAATTATAATATTTTTATATGCCTTATTTATTTGGATTTTTCAATTAAAATCGTCTTATAAACAATTGATCAATTAACTTTCAACTAAGAAGCTACCTCAAAATTTAAGACAACATAAAAGCAGAAGCCAAACTATGAAAATTTATTTTCATTGTCTGTTGGAGCTATTCTTTAACTATAAACAGTTAAACAGAGCAAAAAGACAGTCAAAACAAAATGCATCGATAAAATTGATCTTGCAAATGATGTTGGACATGCACTTACCATATGGAACTAGAAAACGTTTTAGAAGGTAATATTCAACCATAGACATTGACGAGGAAAACAACATAGCAAAGGTGGATATCACTCTTGAAACCTGAACACGTCAGACATCTTCTCCACCTCTCACGTTTAACAGTCAAGAAAATTACAAAAATCTTTGTATGATTGTTTGAACATCAGGTTAAGTGAAACCTTTATGCATGTACGTATACCTAAATTATTGACTAATTAACTCACTAAGCGTTGTTTTGAACAAATTTGGGGTCAGGTCGACTTTAGGTTAGAGCCTTCATCTCCCTTGGATGCAACCTTTCTCCCTCCCTTTGTACAGGCAAATTGATTTGTAACCAGATATGCAAGAGAAACGGGGATTTGTAGAGAATGCAGAGCAGAGATAGGTAGTTTTAAATGCTCAAGAAATAAATATAAGAAGAGTTTTAACATATCCCCAAATCGGCTACAAGTTTCCCAAATATGCACATAACTTTGTACGCATACCTGCAGCAAGTTCACTACCCAGTATATTGCTGAACATGTAGCGTATAGTTCTGTTGCAATTTGATGATAAGTGATTGAGTTTTAGAGATACTGACTAGTTAAGAAATTCAACTGGAGGTTCTTGAATAAAAAAGAATATTTGAAAGGATAGAGAAGGAAGTGAAAACCCTGATGATCTACAGTACAAGAAATGCTAACCAAACAAAGATAAGAAGCCCGAGTTCATTCCAAAGAGCATTCTCGAGGATACTGACCTGAGATTGTGAGTTGTATCTTATTCGAGAGTTTCAGAAATTCAAACTAGAATAGAAATATATCACACCTCAGGTTTTGCCAAGCCTCTGGCCTCTTTTTCCATCTTATTGCTAGGGCCTCCAGGAAGAAGCTCATACTCTGCTTCTTCTGTACCATTGCCAGGCGAACATGAAAAATGCAACCTTTATTTTTAGCAGGGAAATTATGGGCCAAATAGGAAAAATGAGAAAAGACTAGGTGATTCTGTGCATGTTTGGTACGTGGTATTAAATTATACTCATGCTACAACAAACAAAATCTTAGTTTCCTTCTCTTTCTGAATATTGTCCGGTGCTTTCTAATCCACTTTACCAAGTGTGTGTGACTCGTTGAAGAAAGCTAAATGAACTCACCATTTGCCTCCAATCGCTTTGTAGCCTCCTGCAGCAATATCACAATTGGCATTTAATACGAAAGAGAAAGACGAGCTATTCCAAGGATGGTAGGATCCAAAGAATATAAAAATACGTTGCACTTGGATTTTGCCACGACATAACTAATTTGAACCCTCATGTATCAGATTCACGCTACAAAGGTGAATAACATAAGACACCAAAATGCCACTAAACTGCGTAAAAAAGTTGGAATGATTACCTTTTTCATATAGTTTCTTTTTTCCATGTTTCAACTCCTCTGAAAAAGGCATGTGCCTGTGAGTGCCATATCATATAAAAAAGAGGGATAATGCTACATGTACATCCACTTTTTTACCTAATCTTTTACCTACACTCACAATAGGGTATGTGGAACACACATTTAAATTTTTTTTATTTATGCGGGCCTCGCCCGCATGTGAGAGGATGTAACATTTTCTATACAAAAAATTAGGTACAACTGGAATTGTCCAAAAAAGAGTCACTGAAACCGAATACATAATAAAATAATTGTAACATAAACATTAATTACCTATACAGAAAATAATTAAAAGAACTGTAGTGGCCATCCAATCGGCAAATATCACATTGAAAGCACCTCCGATGCTAATCCGTAGCATAAGCATAGGCAGAGTTCTAAAAAGCGTAAAGCGTGGCTAGGCGCGGAGGTCAAGCTTCAAACTTTACAAGCCTAGGCGAGTATAGGCGAAGCTAAGGCGTAAAAAAGCGTTTTTAATTTTTAATCATTGTAAAGAAAATCAATAATTCAAATAATTAAATAATTCATACCAAATATCTAAAATTATAAAATATTGTATTATCAAAATCATAATTACAAATCGTATATAACTTAAATCTTATATAATCTAATTTTTTATCGGACTACAGTTCAATATCTTTTTTTGTGAATTTTATTTTAAAAAAAGGAAAAAAAATTGGGCCAACTTAAAATTTGGGCCTGGGGCGAAGGAGCTCCTATGAACGCCTAGACGCACCTATGAACGCCTAGGCGAACATTAAGCCTTCAACATTGTCGTTGACCGCTTAATTTCCGCTTAGACTCAATGCAAAACGTTTTCGTCACGCTTCGCGCCTAGGCGCATTTTTTAGAACACTGAGCATAGGTTGGATGAGAACAACCAAGTCATAGTCGATAATTGGCATGTCAATAGTTGGATGCCTAATCTTAAGATTATAGTAAACAGTCAAGACCCCAGTTCTCATGATCATACCTGTCAAATTGGAAACGTCATTTATGATTGTTGATGGTTGATTATAACCTTAACGTTTAAATTATAATAAATAAGTTAATCTTATTTACTAACAAGTTAAATTTAAATGATTATAGTTTTTCAAAGCATGCCATGGAAAATTGATCGATGGTCGTCAAAGGATCAAAAACTATTCACAAATCAGACTCATGATGGAAGTCAAGAACGAAATCACACATTCGAGAATTTAAGAGCCAAATTTCGAAGCAAGATCAAGGACTTGATTTCTAAGATAAAATGTAAATGTACTAACACTTTGATGTTTGACAATGAATGCTTAAACTTAAAATCTTTCTATATATTAAAACAATTTTGTGCATTAAAAGTCATTTTAATGCAATAATCAAATATCAAAAGGAGTTTTAAAAATGATATTTGGATGTGAAAAATATTTTGTATCTTAAAAAGTTAGTTAAAAATACTTTCCAAAAATTCATGCCTTTCAAAACCTTTGAATTGGAATAAACGAGGCCAAAACGTAAAATGACCGATCGACCCCACAGTCGACCGGATGGCAATCGAACAGCCAAAAGAGGTGGTTAACCGGAAGTATCCAACGGCCAAAATTTAAATGTTCTGATATATGATATTTTTATTGTACAAATTGCTATATTGATCATTCGGACAAGAGGCGTTGATCAAAAAAGTCATACAAACTCCCAAATTTTTTGACGTTTTGAAATCTATAAATACATCTACTTCTTGCATTGAATACAACAATTTTTAAGAGCATTAAAGTCAGAAATACTTGAACAAAACTCTTTGACATTACATCTTTTTTAATTTTTCAAACATTTACTTTGAAAACTTGATTGATTGAATCAACTTTTGAAAATCATCTTTTCATCTAAGTTTCTGGTCTAATACTTGAACTTCATTCATTGCTATTCATTTTGAGTGTTAGCATATTTCTCTCTTTATACTTAATTTATCTATATTAATTATTAAGAGAGAATATTTAAATTGTAAAATCATTTCTCTTTATATTTGTAGGTCATATTGAAGTCTTGTAATTGTTTGTAAGATATCAGAAGCATTGTAAATGGTTGAATTGTATCATAAGTCAATTAATATAGTGAAAATGCCGTGTTCGTGCCGGAGAGCTTGGTAACAAAGAACATAGATTATTGCTTTGGATTGAACCTTAACAATAATACGTTTGCATCATCTCTTATTTTTTTACTTGGCTTTCACATTTGCGCTTATTATTTGAATTAATATATTTAATCTTTACTTGTTTGAATTTAGATTAATTATCTTTTCTCTTTGCGTTCTTCTTTCAAACCCTATGGTTGTAAGTTGATTTCTTCTAGTTTTCTTTGGGAAATCTAAACACTGAGTGTGTTTGTGTAGAGAGAAACAGTGTAATTACTTGTAGCTTCCTTTAATCAATAACGGAATGCTTTAAGATCCGAGTTAGGGTTTTTATGGCCAATCAAACGGGTACAATTTGAATGTGAGCCCTTCGTTTTTCGATTTCCTTGGTGTTATCAGGGTTGTATCACAGATCAAGTGAGAGAAACTGTATTTGCTTCAAGATTCTAAAGTTACTTTGTGCTTTTGTTTCTTAGTTCAAAGTTTTGTATAAGACTAACAATGCAAGTAATTAAGATTTTTGAATTTGAAATAGATGTTAAGGAAAGGGTTTTTGGTAGAATTTTGAAAGAAATTTGGGAAAGAACATGACCAAAACCCCTTAAATGACCTTTTTTTTTTCGAAAAAATGTTTTTTTATCAACTATGCTCATTATTTAGTCCATGAGATCTAACAAATCAGTAGCTAAGGGATAATACTCTATACATGTGTTTAGCTCACGTATGACTTGTTGGATTACGACATGGCTTCTGAACATGTAAAATAATTGAGTGGGCGGAAAGGGACTAAGAGTTTCTTTTATGCAATTTGTCGACAACATGGATTTCAATAATCAACCATTTATTCTTTGTGCAATTTTTCTAGGATGTCATCATATGTGATTTGAACATCATTAAAATAAATTTGTTAAAAGAAAATAGATTATCATTAAAAATATAATACTTTCACTTCATAATTAATTGGATTTTGCAATTAAAATCGTCTTAATAAAAATTTATCAATTAACTTTTAACTAAGCATCTACCACAAAATCTATTCGAACTATTATTCAATTATAAATAGTTAAACATAGCAAATAACTAAAAGACAATTGATCCTGCAACTGATCTAAAGGAGCAAGTACTCTCACGCTCACACCCTCGGGGACAAGGACGGGAATGGGAATGGGAACGGGAACGATATAACAACAAGGATTCGAAGTAGCGTGTTAAACATTATACTTGCAGAGGTTCTCAAATCCCATGTATTCGTGCCTCTCCATTTTTCCAATCATATTTGAAATGCCAACACCACCTGTTTCACGAAAAAAATGAGTATGGATATATATACGATTATACAAGCATGTACGCGTGTACTAAAAGCTATTTAATGGATAGAGTAAACGCTTGCATTTGTACGAATTTATTTTTGCTTCAAGTTAAAATAATTGAAAAAGAACTCAATATAAAAATGATGAATGAAGCTGCTCACCTAGAGAGATGGCACTCAGAATGATTATAAATGCCAAAACAAAGATGATTATCGATGCCCGTCCCATTATAATAATCACCTTACTCACGACATGTTGGCCAATAAATGCAGCAACAGTGGCAACAACAATCAGGCAAAGAGCTGAACACAGAAATGTTAAATCATCGATTGAATATAAATTTGAAAAAATATAAAAAATATTAAATAACTGTGATGTAAGAACCAATACAAGTTCACTTATTGTCAAGATTGAACAATCATTGCATATTTTGTACATAGTACTAAATAAAAATTCAAATTTCTGTTGAGTACCGAGACATGCACTTACCATATGGAACTGGAAAACGTTTTAGAAGGTAATATTCAACCACAGACATTGATGAGGAAAACATCATAGCAAAGGTGGATGTCGCACTTGCAACCTGAACGGAGGTATAGATATCAGCTGTCTTCTCAACCTCTCACGTTTAACAGACAAGAAAATGGCAAATTTTCTTATATTTAATAATGAAGGAAAGGAAAAAAAAAAATTTCCAAAATCATTGTATGATTGTTTAAACATCAGGTTAACTGAAACCTTTTGCACGTCCATATACCTAAAAATTGATTACCAAACTCACTAAGCGTTGTTCTAAATAAATTTGGGGTCAGCTAAACATTTTCTAGTAAAAGGAGTCCGCAACATTATTGTAGAAAGATCTCAAACTCACCTGAGGTGGAACGCCTAACTCCAAAAATAACGGACCCATGATAGATCCACCTCCCACACCTAGTAAACCCCCAACAGTACCTGCCAGTACGCCTAACAAGCAATAGGTTATCAATTGGTGCACTTTCAAGTTGGAGCCTCCATCTCCCTTAGATGCAATTTTTCTCCATCCCTTGTACAGGCAAATTGATTCGTAACCAGATACACCAAGAGAGACGGGGATCTGGAGATCAAAGAACGGCAGTTTTGAATGCTAAAGAAGCAAGTATAACAAGAGTTTTAACATATCACATAATCAGCTACAAGTTTCCCAAATATGCAGATAACCGTGTACACACATACCTGCAGCAAGTTCACTACCCAGTATATTGCTGAACATGTAGCTGTATAGTTCTGTTCAATTCCATGATAAGTGAGTGTGTTTCAGAGATATTCACTGGTTAAAAAACCCGATTGGAGGTTCCTGAAAGTAAAAACAATAATTGCAAGGAAAGAAAAAAAAGTGAAAACCTTGATGATCTGGAGTGCAAGAAATGATATCCAAACGAAGACAAGAAGACCAAGTTCCTTCCAACGAACATTCTCAAGGACACCGACCTGCGATAGTGAGTTGTGTAATATTTGAGAGTTCAGGAAATGCATACTATTATGCAAATATATCACACCTCGGATTTTGCCAAGCCTTTGGCCTCGTTTTCTATGTCATTGCTAGGGTCTCCATGACGAAGCTTATTATCTGCTTCTGCTGTACCATTGGCTGGCGGAACAGAAAAAACATGCTTTACTTTTAGCGGGGAAATTATGGGCCAAACACGAAAAAAGAAAAGAAAAATAAAAGGTGATCCTTCAGTGCATGTTTGGCCTGCATAATTAGATTGTACTCGACAATATAATGAACAAAAAATGTTTCAATGACCTCACCACTTGCCTCCAATTGCTTTGCAGCCTCCTGCAGCAATACAGCAATTTGCATTTAATACAAAAGAGAAGACAAGCTATACCAAGAATGACAGGATATAAAAATACATTGCACTTGGATTTTGTCACTACTCAATTAATTTGAACCCTCACCAATGAGATTCACGCTACAAATGTGAACAATATAAGACACCAAAATGCCACCAAACTGTGTAAAAGATTGAAACGATTACCTTTTTCACGATAGTTTCTTTTTTCCATGTTTCAACTCCTTTGAAAAAGGCCTTAGTTGATGTGGCTGCAAGTATCATATCTCATATTAAAAAAGAGGCATTGAAGCAGGATACATAATAAACCAATTTTAACACAAACGTTAATTACCTATGAAGAGAATGATTAAAAGAACAGTTACCATCCAATCAGAAAATATTACATTGAATGCAACTCCGATGCTAACGCCTAGCATAAGCATAGGTTGGATGAGAACAGCCAAGTCATAGTCGATAATTGGCATGTCAATAGTTGGATGCCTGAGTTTAAGATTATAGCAAACAGTCGAGATTGCAGCTCCCATGATCATACCTGTCAAATTAGAAATGACATTTATGGCTCCATTCAACCGAACTTAACTTATCCGAGGAATTATTCAGTTCGTCTTTAGCCATTCAATTTAAAGGAGACATATAATTTGGTGATCTTCTATGGCTCAAAGTATTTACAAATCTAGAACTTCAGGGCTGTTAAAATATTTTATATGCAAGGTTTCTTCTTCCTGGAATACAAGGAGACTAAGAACTGCAGATTGAGGCTGTCTAAAACTATATGCATAGAGTCTAGGATTTGAATTAATTCAATAAACAAAGAACTCGGAATATACAATCGTGCAGTATACTTCCATGTCATATCAATATGGTTTTTAACTCACATTTTGAGATAGCAGTTGATGATTTCGGATCAAATCCAATAATCAGAGTAAGCATGGGAACAAATATCCCACCACCACCAACACCACCAACACTTCCAAAAGATGCTCCGAAAAATCCAATTATGCTACCAACAACAATTTGCCAATTGAATTTAAGATCCTGTAGACGACATACCAGATTGTCACTAGTTACAAGCGTTCCATAACAGTAGGACATCCAATCCAAAACATGAAAAACCAGTATCGACCACGTAAACCTCAACTCATTACATCCTCTTTCAAATAGTGACAATACAAATTTATGAATGTACACTGACCCAAAAAAAAAACCATAAATGTATGATTCTCCCTGACTTAATGAAGTTCTGTCACTTAATGTATGAGAGGCCAACTATATGAACTATCTTTTTCTCACACACAGAAACACTCAGTTATTTCTTTGAGGTTTTCTAAAAGTAACTCTGTTCTGGTCATATGGATATCTCCGTTAAGAAGTACACATACAGGCATACAAGAAAAAATATGTATGCTCAAGTATAAATGTATTCACAAAACTTGTTAATGCTTTGATCGAACCAACTGATAGCCCTCCAGGACTCAACAACCTACCAAGAAACCTAAGAACAAAATCCTAAGAATTCACAATGATCAATTCTGAGAGAAACTGAATCGAAATTATCTATCCCAACATCCAAATTCCAATATCAATAAGCACTCAACAAACAAGCATATCATGCAAAAATATATAGGAAAATAAAATTAGATCGAACTCAATTCAAGTACATTAAAGCACAGAACAAATTGAATTTTCAAATAATCAATTATTTGACAAACCGGCCAAACGTGCTGGTACCCAGATTTGTTGGCTTGCCGTGTAAAATTCTGATGATTTGTTAAAACTTTTAAATCAGAATGTGAGAACCCATTTACATTATGTGCTAAAAATTTCTGCTTTAAGCTGCTTCTTTCAGCAGAAACAAATATTGAAGCCAACAGAAAGCTCCATACAACTGTTAGTATAGGTCTAAAAGCCCTCAATTTTTCTTGATTCCCAGCCATTATTAACCAAAATTCTCACTTTTCAGTAGAAAATCTTCTCTTATTTACGTAAAATCCCAGATTTTGCTGGGCGGAAAAGGAAAAATGCAGGGGCCGTTGCGAAATTTAAGGGAATTTTTTGGCTCAAAGTCGGTGCATGAGAAAACTTGCAAGAAGAAAAAATGCAAAATATATGGATTGGAAAGAGTATTTGGTTGAGAGTGAGAGAGAGCCAAAGTTGAAAGGTGGCACGAATTCAAAATTGGACAAACAGGTTCTTCGACCCATGATACGACAAAATTTTTTGCTTAATCTAGGATTTTTGTCTGGGTTGTGGCTGCCACCCACGTCTAGAAATAGAAAAAAGAAAAAAATGGTTTTTTTTTAATTAGGGTAAAATATCTAAATATTAATAAAAAAATATTAATTATGTGATTAAATAATTGAAAAAAATTGTAGATTTCATTAAATGTGTGATTGATAATGAATTTAAAGAAAATAAATTTAAAAATTTATGTTCGAAAAAAAATGAGTTTTACAAAAATAAAAGTGAAACGTGGACTAACTGAAGTGATTTAAACCATGTATGCCTAGTAAATGATTCATTTTTGCTAAGAATCTCAAAAAAATGCCACAACTACCCATAAATATGTTCCAATAGAAAAATATTATTTTCTCAAATATTTTGCCCGAAATTTTAGGAAAAGCTCACTTGCTTCCTTCCATGTCATGAATTTAATACTTCCTTCAACACGACTAAGAAGACTTGTTCAGAAAATTGTAAAATAAAAGATTTAATTATATATACACACACACTATTAAAATAAATTATTATGATATATTTGTTAGTTGGATTGACCGAGGTGGATCTTAACTGATCCGTATCAATCTGATACTTCCCATTAGCATTTATTTATTTCACTAGCTGGAACTTGGGAATATTGTAACATTTTGTAGTTAGTCTTTTATATATTTTAATTTATTGTCGTGTTTGACGGGCATGTAACACTAGTTTAAAATTAATTGAATACAAGATTTAACTTTTAACGAGAAATATATATATAGTTTTTTGGTAGTGTCGAGAAATAATCATATTTTAAATATTTTACAACTAAGGCACAAATATTGCAATGTGTTGCACGTTGTCCTGAATTTTTTAATAAACAAAAGAGCATAACGAGTAGAATTGAAAAAACAAGAGTTATAAAACTCCTTAAGAATGGAACATTATTTCCATAGAGGTGGAGGAGACAACAAAAGAAGGCTATCTAAATGAATGAAAATAAGTAAAAAGAACATATTTATTTCAGGTAATACCACTAAAAAAAAAAAACTATGAATTATGGTACTATGAATTCAAAGAAATTAGGCGATGAACAAATCAATCTTTAAATTTTAAGCATGTTTCCCCAACCATGTAAATATTTACCAATATGCGCTATAATATCTCCAAGTTATTATTCGTAAAGCAATTGTAGGGGAAAAAAAATAAAGTTTTAGAAATCAAAACCTTAAAACATTGAAGCCATGATGTCAAATTGGCTTACGGGAAAGTATAGGGCCTTATCCTCCATTAACATGGCTTAGTTTCAAAAGGTGAAGATGGTACAATATCGTCACCTGCCCCCAAAACACGACATTTTACATTGTTCGGGCTAGGGGTTGGGGTGGAGATCAGGGGCGTTCCCATTAAGGGCCCAGTGTGGGCCCTTAATTTTTTTTTCTTTGGAAAAAAGCACACCCAACTACCCATCCCAAGTTTTAACATTTTGATGAAAAAATGACCCACACATTGGCTGCGAACTCGTTCCCTTCCCCTAGCTGGGCTGGGCCCTTAATTTTTTTTTCTTTGGAAAAAAGCACACCCAACTACCCATCCCAAGTTTTAACATTTTGATGAAAAAATGACCCACACATTGGCTGCGAACTCGTTCCCTTCCCCTAGCTGCAAACCCTTAATCCCTTCTCTTCAGTCTCCCCCCCAATTCTCTTCTCCTGCGAAATTGTTCCCTTCCTAGTTACCTTCCCCTCAATTCTCAAACCCTGCAAACTCCAATAGCCGATTTACCATATTTTGAAAGATGAAGAAGAAGAACAGATTGAAGATTTGAAGAAAGTTTTGTAAGTTGAATCAATTTCGAAATGAATTCGTTATCCACATGCATGCTACCTCGCTTCTTGCATACATCTGGCCATTCAAGTTTCAAGTTTTTATTCCTCTAACTTTGATTTAAAGGCACCCACCAGGTGTTCGATTTTTTGCTTGATATATAATGAGATGATTTGGACTTTGGTTTCTCTCTTTAGCTGTCTTTGCTGAATGTTGATGGTATATAGCTTATTGATTAATTTGATGCAAAGAAAAGAAAAGAAACTATAGAAATAGATTAATTTAGGAACTGCACTGATAGTCTGGTATATGACAAATTGACAATAACATCAAGAGCCTCTTTGTCTCTGCCTTTAGCGGTGCTTGCTTGTACAATGGTTATGGTGGCAACCTGCAAATTATGGTCTAGCCATCTAGGGAAGATTGAAGAATCCATGTTAAGAAAGTAGTAATTACTGATTACAATTAGTGAACAACAGAACAAGTTATGTCACTGTTGAATCTATGACTTGAAATAAACTTTGCCATTTCACTGTTGGTATATTTATGCATTCTTTGTTTGATTTGGAGGAAAATATGATGAGAAATTTTAAACGAATATCTCAAAATTCTATTGAAGAAAATGTTGAGGCAAAGAAACAACGCATTGATGAAATGTCTATTGAAGAAAATGTCGAGGCAAAGGAAGCAAGAGTCGACGATGCTACTGTTTGAGAAAATGATGAAGCAAATGAAGCAAGTATTGATGAAACTAACTTTCAAGAAAATGATTAGGTAAAAAAAGCAAGTATTGAGCACGTTGATATTGCACAACTTCCCACGGATCCAGATTAAGAGCTCCAGTAATGAATTAAAATGTTGATTTTCAAGATTAAATAAGAAAAGCATACTTGCAAAGAGGTCTGTGTTAGCCTAGGAGTCATGTGTTTTCACGTAAAAAATCAAGGCGATTCATTCATGTTTGGTTAGTGATTGATTAGAATATAGTATAAGTAAGAAAGCTACATTTTTCTTATATTGTTATCTTTTTGGACCAAACAATGAGGAACAAGGAGGTGGTGATGCTTTTGTGAAAGAAGGGCTCCATAATTTTAAAAAGAAGGATTGACTTGGAGTTCATGTTGGAGACGTCCATAGTGCACACAATCAGGCTCGAAGCAACTGTGAAGCCTTGATAAAT
>CAIGRP010042911.1:0-22136 GCA_903798385.1 Fraxinus cuspidata
TTTTAAGCTTTCCTTTAACAGAATCAATTTCAGATCAATTTTGACAGGCAAGAAGCATATCATCAACATAAAGCAGTAGGTAAATAGATTTAGGTCCACCTGAACCTATATAGAAAAAACATGAATTAAAATTACTTTTAGAAAAGCCCAAATTCTAAACATAAGAATAAAATTTCTTATACCATTGCCTTGGAGCATGTTTTAGGCCATAAAGAGACTTCTTTGATAATCAAACCTATTCAGATTTTGAATGTAATTCAAAACCTTTTGGTTGATGCATTTATACGGTTTCATCAAGGTCACCATTTAAGAAGGCGATTTTAACATTAAGTTGGTCTAATTCCCAGTTAAAATGAACTGTCAAGGCAAGTAGAATTCTGATAGATTTATATTTTGCAACATGTGAAAAAATCTCATTGTAATCAATACCCTCTCTTTGTGTGAATCCTTTAGCAAAAAGTCTAGCCTTGCACATTTTCCCCAAGGTATTAGGTTCACCTTCTTTTATTTTATAAACCCACTTGCAATCAACTATCATTTGATGTTTAGATTTATCAACAAGAACCCAGGTTTTGTTTTTAAAAAGAGAATCTATTTCCTCTTGCATGGCTTCCAGCCAAAGCTTAGAATCTTTACTGTATCTAGCTTCTTCATAATTCACATGTTCAGAATTAACAGATTTCAATTCAGAATAGAATATCACAAATTCACCAGTGTTAATTTTGGTAGAAGGGATCCTATTTCTTCTACCCTTGTCCCTGACTAATTGATAGTTATCAAGAAAAGTATCTTGTTCACTTCAGTATGTAAATTGGTTCTTGATTCTATAAAACCTCTGCAAATTACTGAAGATGAATTCTTTTGTATTCACACAGTATATCAGTAGAAAATAAAATATTTTATTACGTGAAAAATTATTGTCACCGCCGATTTCTTGAACATTTGATGTTGTGTCCTATCTCTGATGGCCACATCCGATCATTTGGAAGGTTCGCTTCAAAGCAGTCAAAAGAGATTATTTGTTATAAGAGTGTAAAAAACATTTCAATGCTAAAAGTCAGCAAATAGGACCCACCCTGGAAGGTCGGCCAATACGAGACTTCATGAAACATCATCATGATTAAACTGAAAACATGTCTCCATATAACGTGAGCACTATCTTTTATAGCCATTCAAAATTGAAGATGTGTTCTCCATGGCATCAACGATGCATATCGTCACCAATTATAAAAAAAACAATAATTGTCTAGGCTGCAGGCCATAACCTAAGCATCATAATGATGCATTGTTGCTAAACTCTCTAGCTAATGAAATCCCTCAAAATAGTGTGGTGGTACTCATCAATAGGTCGGACAATAACTTGAAAAGACTAGGGCAGCAAACTGTGATTTTGTGGCTTATATAAAGAGGAAAATGTACGACGAAATATGCAACTCATCACCTTGCAAAATTTCAAACAAATATACGAGCTTTTCCTTACGTAAACTTGTCAGAATATCTTCAAGTTGATCTAGAAGTGTCACATCATTTTTAGTCACTAAGACTTTGGAATATTGATGACAATAGGGATTTCAATTAGTGTCTGTATGATGAATCTGATATCAAATACATGCAAAAGGTGCCTTATGCTAATCCTGTTAGATTTGTTATGTTTATTATGGTGTGTACTAAACCTGATGTTGCACATGCTATTAGCATTTTGAGAAGATTTATGTAAAGTCCAAGTCCTGAACATTGGATTGCTTAAAATGGCTTTTAAGATACTTAAAATGTTCTGTTGATAAGTTTGCATTATAAATTTTGTAAAGAGAGAGTTGTGTTAAGAGGATATGTGGATTCTGATTATGCTAGTAATAAGGATAATAGAAAATCAATAACTGCATATATGCTTACTTTGTGTGATACTTGCATAAGTTCGAAGTCTCAATTGCAGTCTATTGTAGCCTTATCTACTACAGAAACTGAATATGTAGATGCTATTGAGGCTATTAAGGAGGCTTTATGGCTTAAAGGCTTGTTGTGTGAATTAAATAAATTGTATAATTCTGTTATTGTTTATTCTGATAGTCAAAGTGCCATTCATTTATGTAAAAACTCAATTTTTCATGAAATGACTAAACACATAGATGTTATGATACATTTCATAAGAGATATAATTAAAAAATAGTCCATATTGCTTGAAAAATCTCTACACAGTTTAATCTTGCTCATATGGGAACAAACGTACTTCCTCTGAACAAATTTAAATCTCGTTTGCAAATTATAATAATTGATACTGGGTGAATTTTGTGTTCTGTACGATTGTTACCTCTTGGTGTTTATGATAGAGAAACTAGAGTGTTCTGGTTTGTTTTTATCATTGACTTCAAGGGGGAGATTTGATGAGCTGTGATTACATTTATGTTAATTGTATTTCAGTTTACTAGGCTGTGATGAAACTGGGCTTAGCCCATTGCTGGAATTACCTGACCATTGCCTGATAACTCAAACAAAGTTGACCCATTGACACGTGTGCTGCTCTAGCCTGTTGATTGATAACTGAATCAATGGTGATGAGAATGTGTATTTATAGGGCCTGTGCAGTTGCCCTAATTACTTTCATTCTGCTTTCTGTGTGTGAGAAGCTTCTGGATCTTCTCTGTATCATCTCTTCCATTCATTCGTTTGATTTCTTTGTGTATATCAGAACTTCTGGTTTTGGTAGTAAAATATTTGTGATTTGAGTCTTAGTGAATCTTCGATTAAGGGTTTTGTGTTGAGATCAGTTGTTTGATCTTGGCTTTCCATTGAGTAGCTGCGTTTGTTCTTCTTTTAGGGTTTTAGGTTTTTTGAGGCTATTTCTTTTGTACATAAGGGTATAATGTATTATTTATGAGCCCTAAATGATAATCGATTCCTTGGTGTTGATGAACTTTGTGTGTTCTTCGATTTCTTGAGTTTACTGTGTCTGTTGTATTTTACTATATCACTTCAGATAAAAGAATGTTCTTTCTTTTTGCTCAAAGCCATGTACTAAATCCAACCACTTTTCTGTAGTGTCACTATCTTATGGTATGGGATACATTTAGCCTTTCTCTACACACTATTTCTAAAGCAAAACTAATTAATTTAGGACCAATGTTATGATTGTTGAACAAGTGACGTATTTTATTAATGAAAAAAAGAGTTCAATTTAGGTGGGACTAGACATACCTCCAATAATATTGCATGATAAGAAGGAAATAAAAGAATATTTGTTGCCTAAGTTTTAGGTATCCAACCGAACTAATGAGTTTTTGATGTGTTAGTCACATTCTTTTAATTTCCGCTGCATTAATTTCTTTTAAGTTTTTTCTGGACTCTCTCTCTCTTTCTTAGCTTAACTTTATCTTATTTTTATCTTCTAAAAGTGACTAAAATTATATTCGACCAACGTGTTGGATCTAATTCTCACGAAAGGGGTATTAAGTATTAATGATTTAAACAATGGTTTACACAAAAATGATGTGGTGAGATATGATTGGGGTCATAATTTCTTCAACTAAACAAAAAAAAAAAAAAAAAAAAAAAACTTCTCAACTCTTTTTTTGATGCATCATATGTATATAAACCATTATATAACTCCACTGTATACAAGTATTTTAATTCTTAAGTCAACTAGATTTCACTGGTCAATTGAATTAGGGATCAAAACGTGTCAATCTCGTAGCAATTTCTAAAAATCGACAAGTAATTTAATAACCGGCCACTAAGAATACTCCCACAGAGCTTGTCGAGGTTTCAAATCCTAGGTATATAGTGTTTAATATAATTGTAAAGAGGTTGAGTGACCAGCTTTCACATAATTTACATGTTTCAAAGAGTTCAAATAATACCTGACAAATTCGTAGATAATTATTCAAAATTTTATTCAGAAAGTGCATGAAGTTACTAACTAAAATTTTCTGTTAATAATAAAATTAAATAGTGAAATATGACATAATGTCTTTCACTCAAATCAAGTTGATGAGTTGATTTCGATAATGTTGTGTAAATTATGCAAAAAATATTACTTGATATAAAACCAACAACTTGTTGGGAATTCGAAGATTATGTATGGCTCGATACCATTTGATATAAAACCAACCACAAAATTGATATATTGAAGTTATATGCCACAGTAACGAAGTATTTGATTATAAGCAAAAGGATTAAAGGAAGACAAGAAAATATGACAAATGAATTATGAGATTTTATTGTAACAATAATAATGGAAAAATATACAATTGATAATAAAATTCTAGTAATCTATTTTTGGAATAGGTAACATCTAAATCCTCTTAGTAGAGTTGTTAATGAAGTAAATGCTAAAAAATCGAGTTCAAAACGAAAAAGAAAAGAAAAATGTGAAATAATCGGAACAGGTGTAGGTGGCATCGCGGCGCCCAATGGTGGGCGCCACGGGGCCCGAGGCGAAAACCAGGCAAGGGCGTCGGTGCCGAGCGTTCTACCCACTTTTATTTTATTTTTTTCTTTTCATTTCAAGCTGTTTTTTTTTCATTACGAACTCTTCTTCAAGTCTAATACTAATTTTCAACTCTTAATAGTCTTCCAAAATAAAACTTTAACTTGACATATGACTCCAATAGTATTTCAAACTGAATTATTCTTGACGTGCACTTCAATTAGTTCAATAAGGAATTTGGGTCACACCCAAATCTAACAATCTCCTCATTTACACGAATTCGACTGCAATGAACAAAACTCCAAAATATTCTCCACTTGGAAAAATAATCAGTCTCTATGGAATGAACCGACTCTTCAATAATAACCAAAACTTATTTTTCCAACCAAATACAAAATATTCTACTTCTTCCAATGAATCCATGCACTACTCTACAGAATTATCTCAGATTTCCAAAAAATCATAATGATTTTAAAATTCACCAAACTGGACTGTAACACACTCCAAAGCATAATCAAACCCAAATACTTTTAAATAAGACCCTTTGCTAGATTGTACACATTCTACTGTACTGAAAGTATGCTCAACAAAATCAAAATCAACATCCACATACCTTTTTCTACTAAGTCAATCCCCAGCAATTGAATACTATGAGATCACTAGTAATGGTGGCAAAGCAGTATTATCCATATTTCTTGAACTCCACTGAGCTATTTTCTTCTAATCCGACCATTTACGAGCACCTAAAGTATTGTACCAAATTGAATGTCCATCACAGTACTGAACCTGTGCTAATTGATTTTTCTTGGTTCTGCTACATGATGTATAACCGAGACATTTTGTGTCCCTCCAATACAACCTGGGAACTCTTACAAACATTCAAAGCTCTACCTCCATCAAAGAATTCAAAACCCTTTGAATCAATGATAAAAAATGAGATGAGATTTTTTTTTTCAAATTCGGAATATGTCGAACCTGGCCAAGTGTTCTAATTGTCCTATCCAATAGCTTCAATCTAATCATACAAATTCCAGCAACCCGACAAGGTGTGTTGTTTCCCATAAACACGACACCTTTGGAAACGATTTCATATGTAGTACTCTAGTTTAGACTCGATGTCAGAGATAGCCAAAAGATCTCCCTTACTTACAATGTTTTCTGCACGGTCTGCTTCATCTAAAGCCTCTAATTGCTTCCTATATCGACTTGTAGCCAACCTTTATTTATTGTACAATTTGTAGCAATCATTCTTAATGTACCCACTCCTGCAGAAGTTATAAATTTGATTACTGAACTTAGACTTCGATCTACCCCTTCCATAACCACCATGAGCAACCAGGCCTTCTCCATCTCTGACCTCAGAAACCAGGTGCTTCATCTTCTCTTTTGAAAACAAGCATCATACACCTCCTCTATGGTGAGAGTATCACGACTATACAAGATCGTGTCTCTAAATAAATAAAACGAAGCGGACAATGAACACAATAGGATCAAGGTTAAATCTTTTATACTTTACTTCCAAAGTTTCCAATTCAGCGACGATCTCTTTAAATATAGCCAGATGATCTCCATTGATCCTCCTTTTGCAATTCGATAAACACTGCTTGAGATGCAACAAACTTGTCAGACTTTTAGTCATGCATAATTGCTTCAACTTCAACCATAAAGCAGCTGCTGAACTCTCATTCAAAACTTTCTAAAGAATAGTATTCGATAGATGAAGATGAATGTGAGATACTTCCTTCTTATCCGTCCGTAATTTCTCTTCTACGGTCAAAGTTGCAGGCATTTTGTCAATTCCCAGCAACGTATCATCCAAATCCTGCTGTACGAGTACTGCACGCATCTTAACCTGCCATAGCGAAAATCTAGTGCTCCGATCCAAAAGCGAAATGTCATACTTCATGGAAGCCATCATGAACAAAAACCTCTAACAAATCAAACATTGCACTCTACGGAACTCCTGAACCTAGACTCTTATACCACTTGTTGTGTTAATTATACCAGAATCTCTGATACCCCTTGTTGGGAATTTAAGGATCACGTATCATTCAATACCACTTGATATAAAATTAACCACTAGATTGTGATGTTGAAGTTATATGACACAATAATGAAATATATAATCACAAGTAAAAGAATAAAAAAAGACATGCGAAACTGCTGAACCTAGGCTCTGATACCACTTGTTATGAAAAATAACCAAGATACCAGAATATCCCTAATACCACTTGTTGTGAAATCAACCACCAGACTGAGATATTGAAGTTATATGACACAATAATAAAGTATTTGATCACAACCAATAGAATAAAAGAAGACAAGAAAATATGGGAGATGAATGAAGAGCTTTTATTGCACCAATAAAAATGGAGAAATATACAATTGATCATAAAGTTCTAGTAATCTCTTTTCTCACACTATATAATTTTATAGAAGAACATAATATTTATAGGGAACATGTAGGAGACGTCCAAACAACTCCTAGTAGAGTTGTTGATGAAATAAGATGCCAAAAAGTCGAGTTCAAAATGAAAAAGGAGAGAAAAACGTGAAAAATTCGGAACATGTACTGGTGGCTCCACAGTGCCCAATGTTGGGTGCCTCAGTGCCCAGGGCTAAAACCAGGCAAGGGCACCGACGCTGGGCGTTCTGCCTACCTTTGTTTTTTTTTTTTCATTTTTCTTTTTGTTCCACGTTGTTTTCTTCATCCCGGATTCTTCTTCAAGTCTAATAATAGCTTCCAACTCCCAATGAGCATTCAAAATAGAACTTCTACTTGACATAGGACTCCAATATCATTTCAAATTGAATTCTTTTTTATGTGCACTTCAATTAGAATTTTTCAATTACTTCACCAAGGAATTCGGGTCAAACCTAAATTCTAATAGATGTAGTACATCTTACATCCATATACAAAGACAAAACCATGTGGAAAAGTAAGGATTCGTAAGAGGCCTAATGAGCATACTATTTATCCGCAATTGAGAGAAACTCTAACCTATAGATGTTAAATGGGATGAGCTATGCTGGACTCGATTCGCTTAGCACGAAGTGTGGCTCGATTAGCCCCTACAAGTTCGCCCATTCGTGGGTCACCATATATAATTTTTTTTACTGAAATTACATGTTCTTTTTCAATTTGGCGAGCTAGCTCACTCGAGCTAACGAGTGGCTTGCATGGCCAAATCGTTAATCGAGCCGAGCTCACGAGTTGGCCAACAGCTACTACGATTGGATAATTGACATTGTTTCTAGTTTTTAGTTGAGTCCATACCCCGAATTTCAATAGTTGCATATTTTTTCTAGCTAAATCCTTGAAAAGTAAACTGATGCAAAAAAAGAGATGTCCTACGCATAGAAAAATGAAGCATAAAAGTCAACATAAGCAGAAATATTATTTTTGCATAACATGGAGACATCAATTTGTTAATCAGAGGTTGCATTTAGAATTTGATTATTATGTTTCATGAGTTAATTGTCTCATTAATCATTAAACTTATGTCGTGTCTTTAACTGCTCACTAAATTTCTTATGTCAAGTTTCGGCTACTCAAATTATTAATATGTTGGACTTTGCTCACTAGCATGACATCGTTTCACAATTAACGAAATTGGTGATATGACAGATGGAATGTACAGGTGGCGCCCAAAGACCGTTATGCATATTGTCATGCAAGAAAGGTGTCTTTGATTCCTCACTATAATTTGGAGGACTTCTTTGATTACTTACTGTACTTTTAAATGCATCTTGGATTGCTTATTATATTTTAAGGTGGTCGAGTTTTGGTCAATAAATTATTAAATTAAACGGAAACCCGATATGTCTTGAAAACTTTGGAATGTTGTTCCAAGTATCATTTGCATACAACAAAATTTCATTTTGCAACATGTTACAAGGGAATGTTTCAAGATATTTTATAATATATTTGAATTTTGTTGCAATTTTTTCCATATTAGATCTATATTCGAACGATTCAAAAATTCTCTTTTGTTTAGATAGGAACTTGAACTTACGAAACTTCAATTCTGAATAGAGATATATTCATCCATATTAAAGCCTAAACATCTTGATGCTTGATCTCCCTAAGCAATTTTCTGATCACCTATGCATTATCTCAGTTTAAGTTAATTTGGAAAATTTACAATTTGTTAGATAAATACTAAACAACATTTACAGCTACAAATTAAAAATAGAACGATTAAGAGGGATAAATAAAATGGCTAGAAAATATTGATGATTCTGATCAGTAAGTTTAACAAAAATATGTATGATATTCAATTAAAAAGTCCATTATTTACATTAAGAACATATCAAATGTAGCCAAAACCATACACAAAAGAAATCCAAAAACATCCACCATAATTATATGCATCAATGAAAACATTTGCTACTAATAACTACATAAAAAAAAGTCCACCAAAATTCTGTCATCAATAAAAAAAAAAAAAATGGAGCAAACACTTCCAATTCACCAGAATTCTGTCATTAGTCAAAAAAAAAAAGTCCATTGTCTTTTCTATATCTTTCCCTTTCATTTACACCAATTTAGGAGCTTCAATTGGAGGAGCATCTACAGTTGGCCACAAAAAAGAGCTGTTCATGTGATTGAGTATGTTTTCATAGCAAGCTAGATAAGTCTCGACCGTATAGCACCCATTCACAAAAAAAATTTAATTTTGTTGTATGCAAATGATACTTGAAACAACATTCTTAAATTTGCAGGACAAGCTGTTGTCAATTTTACAAATTTAGTGGCTAAACTCAACAATATTAAAGTATAATGAGCAATCAAAGAAGTATTTAAAAGTATAGTGGTCTTTCAAAGTATAGTGACAATCAAATACGTCTTTTTTACGTGGCAATTTACACAACGGTGTTTGGGCGACACCTGCACATTTTGTCTGAAATTTTGATGAGCAGTCGAAGACGCAGACATAAGTTTAATTTTAATGATTATTGAGATAGTCAACTCTATGTTCCAAGAAAAGATCATTGAATGAGACGAGGAATGGTGGAAGAACTCAACCAACATTTTTTGGCGTCACCCACATTTTATTTATGGCTTTGTATTTATTGTATATTATTGTGCATCTAGCTACACAAGCTCCATATATACACCAGAAGAAAAAGGAATAAAATCTAAACAAAAGACGAGAAATCAGTGTAGTACAATTCCAATCAATCTGCTAACAGTGTGTAATCTATCTACTAAAATTCTTCTTTACAACTAATAAAAATTATTTTATTTTATTTTTTACCAAGCAAGAAATAATTAGCGTGTCACTTTCTTCTATTACTACGCAACTTTTATTTTTGGTGCAGCGCATCATAACTCTCATGATGACTTGGTGTGTAAACAAAAGTCATGGTCGAACCAAGTCTAATAACCGTGTTTTAATGATAAAGATAATGATAATTTTACATTTATCGATTAAAAAAAATAAAGATAGATATAAAAAGGAAGAAAAATAGAAATGAAATAAAGCCATCGGGTGCATATGACATCAAGTGGCTTGTTTTCTTCGGTTCTGGGCAAGACACAATATATAGATGCGTGTGAATTTCTAATATTCTTAAGAAAGGAAACGAATTTCTATCCTTCCTTTCAAATCTTACATAAAAATTGAATTGTACGAAGTAATCTTCAATTTCCCCATAATTTAATATTTTCATTCCTTCAAATGTTTTCAACCAGTATGGTTAAATACCAAATTAACCAAAACCAATGTAAGCACCTTCACCTCTCTCTCTCTCTCTCTCTCTGTTCCAATTTGATTAACACATATAAAGAATGAAAGAAGTTGAAGCATTAAGATTCTGATTCTCTTTCGTACAGTAGCATAAAAGAGGAAGGTATGAACTATTCTCTTTCTTGAAAACCTGGGAAATTTTGGCACATTTTTTTTATTATTCCACTTGCATGAATATTGGTGGATTCTTACAGCCTACAGGAATGGAAAATCATGACCATAACGTTCTACAGAAACATGTTATTTTCTTCTATCGAAACAAAGATGGGATCATTTACCCCTCAGAAACTTTTCGAGGTTCTTATTATTAACTTTCTGTAGTGAAAATTTTCTCTGTTTTTATGTTTTTCAATTGGGTTTGCTTATCTTCTTTCTTATTCGATCTTTTTTGGGTTTTTGATTTTCCAGGTTTCCGAGCAGTTGGTTGTTGAATATTATTGTCAAGCGCCGCTGCAGTTTTCATTAACGTTGGACTTAGTCGAAAAAGAAGACCTGTAATCCCCTTTTCTCTCTTTAAAAATATTTAATTTTTCCATTGGTGGTTCATTTTAATTATATTTTCCAATTACTTAGTTTTTTTCTTCAAAAATTTTCATTTACGTTCAAGTAGTTTGATAATTTTCTTTCGTATTACTTTGAAATATATTTGTATGTCATACAGTGCCAATTAAATTCAGGAGTACTGTTATTGAAGGAGTAATTAATTAAACTAATGATTGCATAGTTAAGTAGAAGTTCTATTCTTGTTTTTCTCTTTATTTATACGATTTCGTCCATTTTAAATCGCATCTAAGAACTCTTATGATTGATTTCTAAACATACATGGGTAGATATCAAACTTTATTTTTACTTTTATCATCTAGTTAGTTTATTATAAATGAAGGGTTTGTGGGTGCGGGTGGGGGTGGTGGTGGTGGTGGGAGGAGGGGTTGATATAGTCCACCATTATACACATCCATAATAAATAAAATACCAATCTTCATTAGGGGGCTATTGTACATTGAATATCAATCTTCATTATGCATCAGATTAGTATGTCTCTGACGAATTATAACGTGTGTCAAAGTCTTATATGAGTAACGGGTTAGATTATTCATTTCTTTGCATGCTTCAATATCTTGTTTTGAAATGATATCTAGGGCTCGATTGACAGGGTTCTTCTTTTTCTTTTGCTTCTGCTTCTGCTTTTGGTAGAAGAACTTCTTAAAGAAGTTTCATTTTGTGAGCAGTTTCTGAATGATTGTAATTACAGGGGTCGGCCTCTAGCCCTTTTTGGTTGGTGCAATTCTTACAAAATCTACACTTACTGTGTATAGTTTAGCATCTTACTATGATAAAATGAGCAAATATTTGTTCATTTTTTTTTCTTGTGGGTTCAACACGTAAACTGGTTTATCTTTTCTATTATTTTAGTTAATATAGAAAAATTACGAATGTTGTGTTTGGTTATGATGAATGCAGGGAAAATCTTTTTCTCTGCGATTCCCAATTTAGGTAAAAGATATCCAAATGGCCAAGCATGGTAGTGATTCTGGTGTATATGACGAAGGAAGGTATGCGTGACTCTCGTTTACTTTGAGAAATTAAGACTAGATACTCATGAAATAAATTGGATTGATATGTTTTGAAATTCAAATCTTCCCGAAGGGATCTTCGAAGATTGGATTGATATGTGGAGACTTCAATACCAAAATTAATCAAAAAATGTCCAATAAAGATTGTTGTGTTCTTGGCACAACAACATGAAGTTTCCTTCTTTTTGTTTAGTATGCGTCTTGTTATTATTATTTTTTAACTATTATCCCTTTTGAAGGTTTGTTGCATCGAAGTTTGAGGAGATTTTTGCCAAGCACGCACACACTTATCCAAACGCCTTGACATAAAATGAATTGGAATCATTCGTGAAGTCGAACAGGGAAAAAAAGGACGACACTGGATGGTACATTTTGTGATTCAGAATCTCATATAAACATCACGTTCCTTCATTTTTTTAGCGGTTTTTCCTGCTTACGTTAATTCAGTAAAACATTGGGAATGCATTGCAGGGTGGCAGGATATGTTGAGTGGCAAATCCTATACTCCCTTCGCAAGGACAAAAATGGATTGTTGCAAAAAGATACCATCAGAGCTGCATATGATGGAAGCCTATTCGAGCGAATGGAAAAGGAGAAAGCATCTAAGAAGCAGGCAAATCGGCTAAAATCGACAATATAAACCATTAACTATCTTTATTTTTTTTCCAGTGTTCTTATGATGTGTGAAAAATATGTAAAGAATACTCTCATCCTCTGGTCATGAGCTGAGGGTTTAACTTTTAAGTTTATGTATACATGGATGTTGGATGATGTTCCGTTAAAAAAAGTTGTAACTTCCATGACCATTAGTGGTTGTATAACTTATAATCTAAAACCCCTTCAAGACATTCCATGCACTCCAAAAGTATAAAATTATACAATAAAAAGTGTCATTTTAAAAATCCAAATGCTAACTCATGAAAATTTGAGATTCAAAGTTGGTTTGAAAACTTCTTATTTTAGTATTTTTCACATCCGAATTTTCTCTCCCCATTATATAATTAATGAGTAATTATATTGACACCACAATTTTTATTTGTTGCACCATGTTTTAATTGCATTTGGAGTTCTTAATCTTTGCTCATTATAACACTTATATCTATAATGATTTTTTTTATATCATTCTTATTTTCAAACTTCCCATTATATTTGATAACGATTTTATGTCCAAAAGTCCGTTGAAATGACGTAAAACAACTTATTTTTCAATCATATTAAAAAAAAAAAAAAGTGCAAAAAAAAAATATATTTTTCCCTTATTTCAAAGCATAAAATCAAAATATTTTGATATAAAATATCATTAAGAATGAAACGTACTAATTAATGGAAAATTGAAGATAATAATTCGATGGAAAAAAGTTCAAGAAAACAATTGCTACAATAAACAAAAATTGAGGAATTTAATTACAATTAAAATATGATGTATCAAATAAAAATTGTAGTGGTAATATAACTGTATTATGTTCTTTTGCATTAACTTTACAAGAAAATTACTTATCGCAAAAATTACTCTTTGGACCATAAGGGAAAGTTACAATCCCTACCATGGAATAGTACCTTTACGCCTTTATCGACGCTGTTTTTCGACCGGAAGACCCCACATAAAAACGTTTCTACTCTTACAATTGATTTCATTAGTGCACTTGATACCGATGGATGTTAGGGAGTCTCACAAAATCGATCACACCAGTGGCAAAATCCTAGGAACATCACCACCTGATGGTACACTCTTACTACATAAATGTTAGAAATGATGTCACACATTTAATGTTCCAAGAACTCCTTTTCTATATCCAGCGCCGTACTTGAAATTTTTAGGGCTTGAAACGAACTTTAAAAGGGAGAATTTCATAACTATAATAGTTTAAGAATACAATTTCTAAATTAACAAACTTGCAAAACACCTAACAAAAATTGCTAAATGTAGATATTTTAACAAAGTTGCAAAGTACGCCACATATTAACTTTTTCAGTAACAATCACTAGCCATTGTCAATTTACAAAATATATAAACTCTTGTGCAATTGACAATGGACATTGTAAGATGATAATTTTTAACAAAAGGAAAATAGACTGTAGAAGTTTTAATAGTTCGTATGGAAAGTCACAAAATAAGCTACGTATTAACTTTTTTCAGAAACGGTCATTGCCCATTGTTAAATCTATAAAATATATGATTTTTTTTTCTTAACAACAAATTGCGAACGTTGCAAATGGATACATTAACAACATGCATTAAAAGAACGTTATCAAATTTTAATTGAGTTAACCAACATCAACATATATTTACTGATTGTTGCAATAAATCCTTTTAGTAACACACAATTAATATATGTTATTGTGTACATATTGCAAAAGATTATTTTTCTTGCAGTGATATCCCATTATGTAATAATTACTCATTCTAGTTCAATAGTTAATTCTTTATTTTGCTCTAATAAATGCCACGTTACCTACCTATTAGTTGTCCTCCATGTAATTACTTTTACATCAATTGGAAAAAAATCTCCTGCGGGTTGGCAAAGAAATTTATAGATTCATACAGAAACATTTTGCCTCTTTCTATTCCAGTTGGAGATCTGAAATTTGAGATATCATCATCAACCTCAAAAAGAATTTAAAAGCAATATGACTTAAGTATATGGTTAAGATTGAAAATTGATAATAATTTTGACAGCCATATATTATAGAAATTTTGTAAACTCAGTCCCAAATAAAGTATTATATGTGAAATATGGGGCAAAATTGAAAGAACCTTGTATAAAAGATACTAAATAAATGTAATATGAATTGAAGAAAATAAAATGTTGTAGAATTGGGGATTGTGAAAAGGTGATAATAGAGTATTAAAAATCAGAGAAAGAAGATGAAACTTTGTTAGAAAAATGTGGGTGGGGTTGAGCTGCTATACAAGTTATTGGCAACAATGGCTTCAAATTAGAATTGGAGAAAGTGGTTTCTCCAATTATTATTATTATTATTATTATTATTATTATTATTATTATTATTATTTTGTTGCTGTAAATTTATTACCGCAGATCATTTCATTTTTTCTGAATGAAAATTTTCCTTCAAATTATTCTATAGGTTAATAATTATTCGGCATGAAACAAAAAAAAAAAAAAAATGAAGTATATTTTCAAGAGACGAAACTATGTTTTGTTAGACAATATTATGTTAATTTTATAAATACAGAATGCGCGAGAAATTAGAAGATAAGTGTTTTTTTTTTTCTTTCCTGTTTCTGTTAACTGCTAATTTCAAATTTGGTTAACAGTTATTATTTATTTATTTCTGGCGACCATTTTTCCTTTATCCTAGTCGATTCTTTTTATTGTAAATTGTAAATTTCAAGATAGAATACGGTAAAAATGAACACCAATAGTTGAAACAGTAAACTTCGTAAATTATTGT
Source organism: Fraxinus cuspidata (assembly GCA_903798385.1). Classification (NCBI taxonomy): domain Eukaryota; kingdom Viridiplantae; phylum Streptophyta; class Magnoliopsida; order Lamiales; family Oleaceae; genus Fraxinus; species Fraxinus cuspidata. Next base: position 15,165 of record CAIGRP010042911.1, read on the forward strand.
GAATTAATATGCATAACTTTTAGACAGAGCCCACGAAACAGCAATTCCAAAATCACATTTGGAACAGTGTAAACTCCGTTTTTTCCTTCCATCATCCTTAAAACATTACAAAATTGCATAGTCTCTCTCTCTCTCAGACACACTAGAGAAGATGAAGTCGCTTGCAGAAGCTCTTTCTTTCTCTTCTGTTTTGTGTTATCTCCTAACCTCCTCCTCCTTCTTCTTCTTCCCACACCCTTCCTATTCTGCTTTAGAATCCTTCGTATACGCTGGCTGTACTCAGTTTAAATACAATGATGGGTCACCCTACGAAACAAATCTCAATTCAGTCTTAACCTCTATAGCTAACTCAGCCTCCCTCTCCAACTTCAACAACTTCAAGATTTCCCTCCCGGGCTCCACCGACAGCGACATCGTCTATGGCCTATTCCAGTGCCGGGGAGACCTCACAAGCTCGGACTGCCACAATTGTGTAACGTATGCAGTGAGTCAGCTTGGAAAAATCTGCATCGACACTTCCGGTGGAGCTTTGCAGTTGGAAGGGTGTTATGTGAAGTATGATAACGTATCTTTTTTGGGTGCAGTAGACAAAACCGTGGTGTTGAAGAAATGTGGGTCGTCATCTGGGTATGATTCAGACTTCTTGACTCGGAGAGATGCTGTTCAGGCGTATCTTACCGGAGCCGGGCAGTATTTTCGGGTCGGTGGGTCAGGGAAAGTCCAGGGTATGGCACAGTGCATACAGGATTTGAGTATGAGCCAGTGCCAGGATTGTTTATCAGAGGCTATCCAACAGCTGAAAAACGAGTGTGGATCTTCATCTTGGGGTGATATGTTCTTGGCCAAGTGCTACGCTCGGTACTCAGTGCGTGGGGTCTCTTCCGATGGTGGAAAGCAGTTCCACCGCCGTGGCTGGTGGTTCATGATTTGTGGTTTTATATTTTCTTTAATTTATGTCATGTTATGTTAAATCAGTAAAAAAATGATGAAGTTATGTTTATTTGTTCAATTCTGTAAAGGTATTCTCACGTTATGTTTTATGCACGGAAAATTTGTTATAGATTTTCATGAATGATTTTGTTAGAGACATAAACACAGAATATGATAATATATTTAACAATCATAGTAAGAAAAAACAAGAAATTAACAATCGAGTGTAAACTGGTGCTAAACACTACATGTAAAGGACATAGTTTTCGGTCATATATAATAAAGCAAGCAATTGACCAGAAAGAGGAAAGGGAAAGGTTTAATTTTGGTAAAGGAAGTGTTCCTCTTTTTGCTTTGGTGACCATAAAAGACGAGGAGAAAATTGATATGGTCGGCTCTTGATTTCAATTTCAAATTTTGCGAGTCCCTATTTAATTAATTTGAAATTATATTTAGTTTTGAATTATATTTGGCTGTAGAAAAATGAAGGATGATGATACCCTCGATAGGGTTTAAAGCTCCATCCCCTTTCCCCAAACACTAACAAAATACAGTTTATGTAGATAATAACTCTTAAAAATGGTTTTCTTTGGATGCCCTTTTGCTTTTACTCGAAGTTCCAAGTCTCTATCTTCGATCTCACGTAAAAACTCAAAAAGGTAATCAAGATAGGGAGTATGCATGGATATGCACATACCTCGAAACAAGTGAAATGAAGTTCAAGAACAAATATTCCTCACGCACTAATTTATACCTACTTTCTACTTTCTACTTGTCAACTTTATGCTTTTCTAAAAAGTGTGTTAATTATACGAATTTAGGTACCTTAATTAAACTTACAAGTGGCGCATTTGTCTAAGCTTTAATTTTTTTCTTTTTCCTTTTTCTCATCTACAATTTTTTTTTTTTTTTTTTGGGAAGGTTTGATACTAAGAGGGTGTTTGGTGGAAATTAAAATTAGATTTTTTTTGTAGATTTTGATAAAAGTTTTCGAAATGTATGGTTGAAAAGTTGTGGGACCAATAAAAGATGTGATTAATATTGATTGTTTGACTTGAATTAAAATCAGATTTTAATCAAGACCAAACATGGGCTAAATAGTTTATCAAATGAAGGGGTTTTTAGCCGCTTGTTAGTTGCCTTGATGCATTCTTTAAGCTTCTAATGCAAACCAAAGTTATTTGTAACTCGAGTTGATGATACAATTTAAATGCTTTTAACGTGTTTAGTATTGATTATTGGTAGAGATGAATAAAAATAAGTTGTAAAATAATTCATTATACCGTAGTGCTATCCAATGTTGCATATCAAATGGATTTGAAGAAATTTCAAATAATTCAATGATATCATTTGTTATTTCTATAAATGTCTCAAATCTAAATTTCTATCTTATGCTACGTAAGATTTGTTGAATATTTGTTTGATAGAATACCCTTGACAATGCTTACCGTGCTTAACCCTAATTAGAAAGAATGTATACAATACAAGATAATATACATTGATCCATTTATAGTTTCCTTCTACATACATTCTATATATATCGACCACCTTTTTTATAAACTCAAATTTTTAAACCCCGAACAAGTACTGAGTTTCAACCTCCATCTCGTCGAGTCAAACCTTTTTCATACACAATTCTGAGTTATTGACAATTCAGTGCAAGCAACTCATGTTTTACTAGCTAATCGATCATCAGTAATATAGTCATCAACAACATATGCTAAAATTATCAGTTTCACTAGCTAATCGATCATTAGTGTTATGGACTAGAATGTTTTAATATCTATTGTGAAAAGTTAAGAGATTATAGCAATGATATGAAGTAAAGATCACAGGAACTCAAGAATAAAATAAATTGCAGAGAATAGATATTTTATTATAATATGGAAAAAAAATACAAAGATTATGTATATACAATGTTTTTAACTTTTTCTAACTTCTTATTAAATCCTAGTGAAGAGTTAACTATATATAGGAAACAAATAGGGAACGTTTAAATCCTAGTATTAGAGTTGTAGTTGAAGTATAATGCCAAAAATAGAGTCCAAAATGGAAAATGACAGAAAAATCACGCAAGAGGCGAACCTCACGGGCGGCGCAGCAATGCCTCTGGACAAGTGCCGCAGCTCTGGGCCAAAATTGTTGTGGTGCCGCAAGTTTCACTTTTGAGTAATTTACTCCAAAATTTTGATTTTCTTCTATCCCAATGTACTTTTCAAGTCAAACACAAATTCTCGCTTTCAATGAGCTTCGAAGCAGAACTTCAATTAGAATTCGTTAAGTAAATTTAAATAGGATTCAAAATTGCATTCCAAATAGGATTCAAATTATATAAGCACTTCACTACAACAAAAATTGTCTTTTGAAACGTTCAAAAAATGTTGCTAAAGACCTTTGGTAACGTTTGCATGTATGTTGCGGGCTTCAGTGTTGTCGTAGAGTAAAACTATAAGGCAACATTTAAAAACCATTGCAAAATGCTAGTTTTGCAACGTTTAAAAAACGTTGTGGAAAATCATTTGCAACATTTATTAAACGTTGCAAAAACTTTGCTTTCGCAATCCCAACGTTTTAAAAACGTTGTTGTTAACATATTTGCAACGTTTTTCCAAGTGTTGTCGTAACGTTTTGACAACATTTTTTAGTATTGTCTTTCCTCTTTTGCAACGTGTTTTTTAAATGTTGTCGTTCCTCTTTTACAACGTTTTTTAAATATTGTCGTTCCTCTTTTGCAACATTTGTTTAACGTTGTCATTTCTTTTGTCCTCAGTTTTTGCAATATTTTACAAACATTGACAATGTCTTTTTTTTAATGGTCAATTTTTTATTTTTATATTAACCAATATATTTAAATACATTTTTATAAAGAAACTCATATTATTGTCGTAAAAATATATAAAGAAACTCATATTATTGTCAACGAAATAGATAGACCAAAGTATTATTTACAAACTTGGTCACCTCCAAAATCAAAACAAATACAATTAAATTTATACTAGTAATTTCATAGTTGAGATACTTAGTATAGCTCCCCAAATCTAAAAGGAAGAAAACAAAACGAGAAAGAAATGAAGAAATAACTAATAATTGATGGGACAATCAAATAACCTTCTTGACTCCAAGATATACTTTCAACTCACTCTCAATCTGCCATTTGATTAACTAAGGATTCCTGTAAGGAAAAGCTCCACAATTTCAATAAAAAACAAACATATAAATAGTAGCAAAATATTAGCTAGAAATAAAATGTCAGATATCTCATATTAACAAGGTAAATGATGCAAAACGTATAGGTTCATTTTCTACAAGTTGTATGTGACTACAAATTTCAAGCAAAATTCAAATGCAGAAAAATTAATAGTCATTTAAATTTGAAAAGGGATAAATTGTGTCTTATTCTCTACAATATTCATTATTTATATGCCTGCAAGAGAAAATGAAATTACCTTGCGTAAAAACTAACATCTCCAATCCGAACTAAAAGGTCACTTGGAATATCAATTTCAACATAACTATATGCACAAAAATATTTCCATAATTTACACATCAAGAACAACAAATAAAATATTCATCTATAGTTTGAACACAATGAATTTTCAGAAAAAATAAAATAAAAAATAAAAAAATTTCACCATCACACATACTAAGACTGCTCTCTTTGCTCAATACCATGAGTCTTAGCTCCATATTTGCTTGTAGTAAGAACTCCATTACTGAAATCTTGTCCCCCAAAAGACTCGGTTTCGGAAGCCCACAACATGCAAAAAAAAAGGAGAATTAAGAGCAGAGTTTCTCAACAGCAAAACATAACTAATGAAGAAGATGAACTGATGAGTGAAAAGGAATAACTGTTAATTAATTTCACCTTATGCTTTTTGCTTTCAAGAGTCCAGACATCTTTATGTACATATGCATCTAATGTTATCAAAATTGGTTGGACGGACCAAGCTTGAAGCAACTTGGCACATTAAAAAATTGGACTGCACAATCTATCTTAGTAAATAAACTTCATGAAATATCTAAATCTATTCATATTCTAATTGTCTTGTTTCTCAACTTCTTAATGTTGGTACCGGATTTGAAACTGAGGTAACTTATTGCTTTATGCATCCACAGGTACAATCATTAACACAACAAACACCCTGATAACTAAATAAACACGGTAATAAATTAGAACGCAAGTTTAACTGAAGAAAAACTCTATGAGAAGAGAACTACGTGCAGACACTCAACCTTGTGTACTGAACCTTTGTTTCAATAGCACCTTCATTGAATCTTTTTTAATAATATTCCTGCAATACAGTTCACTGGAATTAGCAGACAAATTCAAGTATGTACTGGGGGCTAAATCACAATTCAAAAACATTCAGATTGTAAATTTTACGATACAGATGCAACAACACAACATACACCTCGAAAGCTTACATACTAATAGTTCACTACATCAAGTAGCTTATAGGTCAAAAAAACATATAATAGCAGGAATAGCAAGGTAAGATTCAAAATTAAACAACTCAGTGAAAATTGAGAAGGCAGAGAACCTAAACATCACATCCTCAGAACAAAAGAAAACAGGAAAATCAGCCTATGAAGGACACATAGCAATTTTTACAAGACAATTACTAGCCGTCTAAAAATGCATAAAAATTGTATCACAAGGTACATCATCTTTCATGTAATTGCCCTAAGGGTAATGTCTCTCTTTCCCCCAATACCTTTCAGTTAGCTGTCTTAATAAACATATAACTAATATAGTTTACCTGCCTAGAATAAATTCAAACAAATTGTTAGATACAGAAGCTTTAAACCTTAGTTTACATATAATCTCCCTCCAGAAGCAGCACTTTCGTAACTCATCAAGTTAACATTTTGATAATTTGTTACTTAGAAAATATATAATCTACATTTTTACCAGCACGCACTTTGGAAATTGAGAAACAACACCAATACAAACAAACTGATTCCCAGGCCCATGACTAATCCCTTATCGAGTAAAATACAAAAATCCCATTAATTCGTGTCCATTTCAGAATAACTGAAGCATTGCATATCTGTATGTTAAGCTTTGATGCTGAACCATAAGTAAAAAAATAAGGAAATTACGGGCATATTTCCATAGGCCTCATAACCTAAATAAACACAAAAACATATACCCAATTTCTAAAGCTCGAGCAAGTACACCCAAATGCCAGTGTATTATTATACCAGTGCACTTGAAAAGGGTATTGTCGAACATACCAAAATCTCAAAGTAGGGGAAAGAATGGGAGACCCAGAGCAAAAGTCAAGCGCTGCATCGGTTCGACTTTCTATTCCAATCACCTCCACGTACTCAAATTCTTCCCATATACTATTATTACTCTTATTAAATTCCTCTAAACTATCATTTGCGCTAATAACGTTGGTATTGCTGCCTTCGAAACTCAATTCCACTCAAAAGGGGCTTTGAATTGCATTCCAATCTCAACCTCAATCTGGTTTGAAGTTTTGTGTGAGCATCATAAATTGAGAAGAAAGTGAATGGGAAGATTGAGGAACATGCCACCACATGAGGACTCCTTGAAATAGGATAGCAAAGATTCATGGAAAAGAATGAGATTCATGGAGAAGAATGAGTTTTTTCTGCAGATCCAGCCGGATAGGATCGGCCGCCAGTTGGACTGAAGGTAGGGCTTGAGGGATATGAGAGAGGTGAATTTAGTTCGTGGAGGGCGGCCGTTGGGGGAAGTGGCGGCGGCGGTTGGTGGTTGTGTCCGGTGTGCGTGGTGGAGGAAAGATGCTCCATAGGTGGCGGGTTGGAGNTGGTTGTGTCCGGTGTGCGTGGTGGCCAGAAGGTGGAGGAAAGATGCTCCATAGGTGGCGGGTTGGAGAAGAATGAATGGAGGGAGGCATGAATAACATAGGATTTGGGATTCTTTGGTAAAAAGGATGGTATTTGAATAAAAAGCCAATTTTCAATGTTTATTGGTCAAATGTCCTCCATTAGAAAATACAATAAATAAAGGGTGCAAAAGGTCAAAAATATCCCTATCATAAAAAGACT
>CAIGRP010042917.1:0-25742 GCA_903798385.1 Fraxinus cuspidata
CTTTGACCTCGATAAGGGGCAAGAAATTAAGGCATGTTTGGATAGCCATAATCAACAAGGTAAAATTGATCTACAAAATTAAAAAAACACTTACATAGTGTAACACTGTAGGTACATTCTCAATAATTATTTGAAGTATAAAAATATACCTCCTCGTGGCATTGCAGAGTTCTTCGAGGTTCTTGTGATTGCGTCAACGAATACTCGCGAATCATTAACAATACCTTCCTATCCAGAATCCACAAATGTGAATTTCATATCAAAATCACATCTCAACATTACATTTTGTGTTACATTAGTTTTTCTTCCACGAAAAGATATTTGCCTCGATGCAGGTGCCCAACCTACAACACATGTACCATCTATTACGCCTATACAATCCTTAAAGAAATGATATTTGCACAAAATCTGCTCAGTGTCAAAAGAACAAACAACTCTTACAACTCATTTAAACCATTTGTATATTATGTTGTTGGAACGCTGAAAAATATCACCAATAATAAGGTATCGTAGAGTGTGTCCTTTAATCATCAGAAACATAGCAACACCCTCCTCGATGCTCACTTTTTTTTCCTTCTTTCAATAGCCTTTTCACTTTCAAAATATCACAAAAACTCGTGAAAACGTGTTTTTGCATACGAAATTATGATAGCACACATCCGGATGTCCATTTAGAATTTCTAGCATTTATATTTTTCTCATAAGCAATGATGTTCTACAAGGTCTCCTGCCGATGGTACTTCCTTTGTTGGCAACAATGTAATTAAACATCATTAAATCTCTAAATTTACATCAAAATCATCCATAAATAACAAATTATCATCACTCGAACTTTCATTAATGGAATCATCGGTACTCACATTATCATCCACATTTGATTCACTGTATCCACAGCAATTCTCATAATTCATATCAACCATCATTGATTCAAATAAAACAATCAATCAAGCACTGAGAAATTAAAGAAAATTTAACAACATTAGTTCTACGACCAAGAATATCGCTAAGTTCATAAATGAAAACAGTATAACACTACCAAGAAAAAAAAAGTACTTTCAGCTGTGAAAATAATACAATTTTTCAACTTTCAACATCACAAATCAAAACAACAAGATACTAGAGATATTAAAACAACAAATATATCAAAGTAGTTCCAAGAAAGGTCGTCTCCTTACTTCTAGCATCTTCACGAATGACAACCTGAAATCGGGATCCCTAAAAGCCTTTATTACTTTCATATAAACCTCATTGGACACTCCTTCCATATTATCTAAGATATCCAAGCAAATAACATATGAATAAAGATTCGAAATATTAACTTCACTATCCGATTGATTACTTGATTTTTCTTGGATCTTTGCAAGCTTTTCTTTTTGGTGACGTGTTCCAAGTTTAGTTTCTTCATTCCTCATACTAACTGTAGCTGACCACTGTGCCATGCAGGTCTCGAGTTTATCACTTTTGCTGAATTTTGTTTCCTGCAATTACCTGATGTATCAATTTCCTCACGCCGATGAGTATTTAAAGCCTCATCGACTTCATCATCATTTTCCACACGTTCATGCACTCTCTTATTCAAAAAATATCTTCTAGTTGCCTTTCTTCCTCTGATGTGTTTGGAAGCTGAGTGGAGGCATTGCCTAGTCCCGCTAAATATCTCCCCCAAGAGTGTGATAGTGCTTACATCCTTCCCTCTTTAACATTTTGTAACCCCACTTGTTAATCTACCATTGAAAAAAGAAGCCACGTTGTCACAGTGTTCAACGAAAATAGATATAATTGATGAGATAAAAAACTAATGACGAACATATTCTTTAATAAATATATATATTTTATAAAAGTGTTTCCAAACTTCCTCTGCGGCTTTAACATTGTTGGTATTTGGACCCATGTAAAACTTGTACGTCCCAAAACTTCGGAGAACATGCGATGAATCTTACATAAGTGGTTCCACTTTCCCTTTAATCTATCTATGTGGTATTCCATTTTTGTTGAAATTGTTATGGTTTCATTGATCCTGCCACATTCGTCTTTCGTGAATGTAGAATATTGCAATGCCTTTGATTTCACTTTCTAGTAAAAATTTCGATAAAAGCATGTTCATTCTCATCTGACCGTGACATTGGTTCCTTATTCTTAACTCTGAGACCACCCATATTCTATAATGAATATAAATCAAATTATCAAGAAATATATAAGTCCTTCCATAGGCACATATCAATGTATTTGATTATAGTCACATACCACAAATTCTATCAAACATAAAAGTAAGAATGATGATCATATCACAAATCAGGATCTCACAATTGTTCTTATACAACACAATCATTTTGAATAATCCAAACCAAATGATGACCAAACTCTATCTTGATGATGCTGAAATATGATTAAACATTAATAAACAAAATCTCCAAAACCAATGATCTGATACTTTCTTCTACTGTTAAACAAAAAAGACTGTTTGTTGTAATGCACTACAAAATTAATAAGTATGATTCGGATATTTAGGACTTCCTTGTAGCTTCAAATCGCTTAGAATACAGAGGATTTCATAAGGCAATTTACGTAGAATTATATTATTGGAAACACTAGGCCACAATATTAACTAGATTATAATGCTATCTTTCCCTGTTGTGGCATCAAATGCTTTAATATATGAGAGTCAAATGCTTGATGCAGCAAGCAGAAAAGATTCTCTTATTGAAACAATATGTTTGAAGGCATCAGTTAAGGAAATAAGAAACAAATGAAGAATTATTCTCACTATTAAACGAAAGGATCAATCTGGAAAAAGAAATAAGGCAGTTAAAAGTCAACAAGTCTCATTAATTAATTACGTTTAGATTAATTCAGGTCCACTTATCCACAAAGCAACGGTATCAGAGGACTCGAATTGAATTTGAGCATAATAACTCAATAACCAACCAATTACTGATCTATACGAAATTGATTGAACATACAAAAATTAAACAATTCCTCAAGTATCGCCAAAATGTAGTGATTGTCAATTATCACATTTCAATGTGATTTTAAAATACAAGTCAAAAGCATTCAGGCTTCAGTAAAATAAAATTTAAAAGATTTAAAGAAAAAAGACCAAAAACATTACAGCCTCGCCCTTGAAATCCACAAATAAACGGAAACCCTAGAATTCCTGAATATCCATTAAAACGTTAACTTTCAGTAAAACATAAAAGCAAACTTACTTACCTGCTGATATTGAGGCAACGAGAAAATGGTACGAGGATCTGGATAAACAGGTAGAGCCACAGAAGGGATAGGTGGCAGAGGAGCGGCACCATTGTATGGGACAGGTGCTGGAGTTTGTTGGATGTTTGAGGTGAAATGGCGGCGAAAAATAGGAGGCGGAGGCCGTGGGCGATGCGTATGTATATTGAGTTTGTGAGAGATAAAAGAATGGGAAGGTAGTGCAAACCCTAGAGAAGTTGTTTTTTAATTTGGATGCGTTTCCATTCATTTTTCGTGTTTTGGCTTGAAAATGTTCAAAACATCAAAAACGTATTTTTGACGTTTTTGAGTTTTTAGTACAATTTGTTTTTTTTTTTTTCAAAAATTCTTTTTCATAAATAGGAAAAAGAATGCATTTTCACTATTTTGGAAAATCGAAAACAGAAAAAACATGAAAACAATAAAGAGAACTGCCCTTTATTGATTAAGATTTGTGGTGTTCTTGGTGAACAGTGATCATAGGGTCTGTTCGGATACTTAAAAGATAAGTCTCTGTGATTTTATCGCTGTAATTAGACCATTTTGTATCTTTGTTTCTGTTTTGAGGCTGTTATGATAAAGAGCATTAATCATTTTTTTGTATGTTCAATGGGGAATTAGGTGTTGGAAGTGGTCATTCAAACCTACAAAGCTCCGCCTAGAAAAATCTCTTGCATTCATTTTACTTTTTCGTACTTTTAACTTTTAATATGTGATGATAACCATGTTTCGGGTAACTTATAAGCATGAAAGGGAAAATATTATTTGAGATGATACTTCTCTTGCCAACCCGAACATGCTAGATTCCATGGATGATTTCCTTTACAATGTTAAAATTGTGTAATACAATCACATTTTCAATTCTATCTTAATGTCTCTCATATCAGCATAAGATAAAATTTGAACGTCAATATGCAGAGGATAACAAGCACAAACTGATAAATGATTCTTTTAGTCTTCTCCAAAAAAGGAAACTCTATCTTCTTCGGTAAAAAGGCTTTCAAGTTAGCAATGATATCAAATCATGTCTCTAAAAACCATTTAAATCAAATCAATAAATACGAATTTATTTGTTTGAAACCTTAGAGGTGTCAAAATATATTGGACCGCCCATATTAGAGCTTAATGCTATTCTTCATGCACCAAGCTGTGTGGCATAGAATCATTGCACCGTGGTGCGGAATAATTTTCATATTTCAATTGAATCTGAAATTAACAATAAAAAAAATGTCGAGAGTTTGGAATGCCTGTCATGACCCTTGTCAAACCTCATATTTTGATGGTCTAGCATGACCAAACTAAAACTAGGGGTCGTGCTAGACTCACGAATGTTGATTGAGGAGAATTCACCAAAGCACACGGGTAGTCAAATTTTAATGACAAAAAAAAAAGAAAAAAGAAAATAATAAACACGTGATTATGTTCTAAGATGCGGCGGTAAAGGTTTTATAGGCCGCCAATATTATCGATGGAAATTTAGGCATGTTGGTACAAAGTGTAGGATTAGGAGAATAGATTAAGAAGAGATATCATTAGAGAGATATGTATTAATATGGATTTAATACGATTTTTATTATTATGTCATATTTGAAAAAATATAAGTATTAAAAAAAATAAATATTGACAATATTTTTATGAATAAATACATTTTTTAAAAATATTTTTATTTATAATTATATTTTTAATCATAAATAAATTTCTCGTGAATAAATAACTTCTGACATACGTCATTATTTTCTTATAAGTAATTTGTACTTACAAGTGAACTTTTACTTTTAGCCAAACATTTTATTTATAAGCGAATTGTTTTACTTTTTAATTGTAAGTGTACGTATGCATCAATGTTTACTTATTAGTAAAATTTTATTTACTAAATACGTAATTTTTTTAACATTAAGAGAGTGATTTGCATATAGATTACTTGTAAATGATTTTTTTAAAAAAATTTATGAATGAATTTTACTTGTATTAAAAGGTTTCATATCATTGCATAATTGAGACAAATGTAAAATTTTTCCAACCACATGTTATATAAATTTTAGATTAGATATTTCCTAGGCCAATTTGTAGTAATTGCACTAATGGTCCCCAAGTCTTATGTCCGAATCTAAACACTACAATCACGAGTGATCCAAAATTTTAAAAAGTGAAGTTTCAGTTTCGTTGTCCTTCATCTTTAATAATGAGTAGATACAAAGCTTTTAAAAGGTCTTTCATTATCATCATATAACTGAGACAAATGTAAAAGTTTTTGAACCGCATTTTTATATCGATGTGTATCCTATGTTATTTATCTAAATTAGATTCGATATTTCCTAGACTTATTTACACTAATTGCAAAAATTGTCCAAAAGTCTTCTATACAAATCTAAACACGATAAGTACGAATGAACCGAACTTGTCATATTACGATTAGTGAATAAGGTACCACAAATCCTTTTATAAGGTCACAACCACATCTTTATATCAAATTAATTTCACATGTTATCTAAAATTGGATTAGATATTTCCTAGATAAATTTGCACTAATTGCAAAAATGCGCCCAATGTATTGAGAGTATGCGAATTCGAATATTGTTGTAATCATGACACTTTTCATTTCCATCACTTGTTCCAATTTCACCATAAAAAATGTTTGTGCCTTGAACACGCCTTATTTCTTACAAGCAATTTCGTTTTTGGATTATTCACTTCTAATTAAATGTAAGAAAATCAAGAAACAACATAAGACATTTTTTCCTTCGTCGAAAATAAGAAAATAATAAAAGGAAAAGGAATTTTCTTTTCATCTTCATCTCTCTAAAACAATTGTAACTGAAAAGCAGAACCCGAACCTTCTCTCTCGCTTGACCTATCCTATCTCGTCATCTTTCCCCACTTTAAATTCTCAAAACACTAATCCCAATTGATTATATCCCCAAAATACCAAACCTTATCGACCAATTTTTAATCTTGTAGATTAAAAATAACATCAAATTTTACATGATGGAATAAGCCCGGATATAAGCAAAAATTCTTAAACTTGAGATCTTTATCAAAATCGTTTTTAAAATCATTGGTTTAGTATCATGTCTACCCACAAACGAATTTTTTTTAAATAGTTTGGTTGATTTTGCATTTTTATTGTAGTTTAAAACTCAAAATGATCAGTTAAAAATTTTAAATAAAGTAAATATAAAACAACGAGGTAAGTAACATTTTCAATTCTTCCCCTTAAACAACGAGGTACACTAGGAACCACGCCATTGCTCTTAAAAAGCCTTAGCTTGCTGCTTCTTTATTCACTTCTTTATTAAGTATAATTGCTTCATGTCTTCACATTATCTAAATGAAGTTCGCTTTCATCTCTCACCTTCTACACCTGTGAAAGCAATCAAGTGAGCTTTTTTTTTTTTTTTTCTTCCCTTAAAAGCTCCATATAGGTTCAAGATTCTTCGTGCTAACATTTATGGTCTCTTCATTTAAAACAGGGGAAGTATCTCTCTTAAGTTTCGTGACACTGGAGTCCAAATATGTTTAGAACACCTAAGATGTTGCAGCATAATTTATAGCAAGGTCGTTCAGCATGGACTGATTTGAAATTTTTAGAATTTATTGATTCCAAGTACGTATATTCATTATAGTAGCATTTGTTAATTCTTAGTCTTAAGAATTGTGGTCGCAGAAGAAAAAGGTTCACCAAGCGTTTTGTAAGTGGAATGAACAAGAGGATTGAAGAGGTGACATTGTGGCAGAGGCACATTATTCAATTTGCAAGAGACATGGAAGAAATCCTATTTGAAGACTTTGGACAATGCAATGTGAGGTTAGAGATTCTTAAGAATCGACATGGTATTATTCAATTGGAATATATTTTATATTTATCTATCCACATAAAATAGATTTTTTAGCTTCGTATTTGTAATGAAGTTATTTATAATCCCATTTAATATATAGAAACTAAAATTTTCTTTTATGTCCCTATAAATAGAGGGTTTCTCTCTAGATTTATTTAAGCTAATTTTGTATGGAAGTTATTGGCCATTTTTTTTTATTAAATCACCATATATCACAATCTCAGTCTATTTTTCAGGCTACACTAAGACAGGACGAAGAGGGTTCAGATTTCCTTATCTTGATATTAATGAAACGCGAATAAATAAAAGGAGGATACAAACCTGACAATCAAAAGACAAAAACATTAAATGGGAGAGATACTACCTTGTGAACAATACAAAGAAAGAAAAAATTGCCTAAAGACCTCTAAATGCGGAAAAGCCACATCTTCCCATCGTGGAAGCTCACTCAAGAATTGTCAAAACGGTATTTTTCGAGTTTAGTTTCAAGTTACCTTTCTCTACCAATCAACCAATCCAAACGCTCCAACCCACAACCAATATATTCGCCTTGATTGCTTTTCAATTTCACTCATACAGACAAGATAACGGAGATGATTTGTAAATCACAAAGGTACAAGAAGAAAGTAATGAAAGAGGGACAAAAAGAGGCCAAAAACGCCAAGGAAGCTACCGATTTTATCTCTCAACTATGGCAGCCGGTTTTTGTAAGAAAGAACAACAACGTTTTCTTTTTTTCATAGACAAATCACACGATTAACAGCTAGGGAAAATACACCATATATTTAGGTTATGTTAGATTTTAATTGGACCAATAAAAGGTTAAAGGGTCAAGATTCAAAACCATCCATGAAGTAATATTTATGGGTCGTGAGCAATATTAATTGTTAAAATTATTTCTAATGGCCGACGTTATTTTCAAGTCGAACCTTTGAATTTGGTTCTTGGTAACAACTTAATCCAAAATTTACATCATAGCCCGGTATTCATTGGGTATCAAAACCCAACAAATCTCTACCTTAATACTCAATCACCCCACAAGCAATCAAAATACACAATATTAATGCTTGCATGATCAAGGCAATCAATAAAATTGGAATCACAGAACTTATCTTGTGTTTCAAACCTAAAACGCATACTATACCTACTCCAAGTACTCACCAGGGCTAAGGTAAAATAACACCTAAGTAGAAGCAGGTAATAATGGTAAACAATCAAGAGCATATAATCATGCAATATAAATATAGCATAAGATAACCCACAGATCTTTTCAAATTACGTGCACACAAAACAACAAAGTAACACTAGGCCAATCAATCAAAATGTCAAAATACATATGCAACAAATGAATAAATGATCCCATAAAAATATTTCACGACAATTATCCTATCCTATTATGTATTGCTCACACCTCGAGAACATATTTCTCATCTCATCTCCCACCATTCTCACTAATCACTCAACTCATATATAATTGGTAGACCTTTACATATATAATTGGTAGACCTTTATAGACCCTAAGTCCTTGGAATAATTCTCTATCACCACATCACTTCTCCGAACCTAAGTGGATGATTGGTATCCACCTAACAGAAGTTATAAAAGTGTGTCTCTCACACTCTCCATGATCAGAGTCTCTTCACAGATTAATGATTTCAACTTGTAATCACATCTCCACTCGTAATCCAAATGTCACATCCTACATCCCCGATACAAACAACCTATGTACCTCTAGGCATCTATACTCCAGCTCACTGATAGACGTACAACACACTGCTAACAATTACTGTCAAGTAATTAAATTGATCTCAAATTCATGAAAACTCACATATTAGATATATTGAAATGTATATATAACTATACAACAAAATTAAGCAATCACACACATGCAGAAATATTTACACACAGATGCACATACAATAACTATGTTAACTCTCAATAAACCTCACTAGGGTCATCACTCGACACTATAACCACATCTCGTTTGTCATCTTACACATCTTCTTATCCTTCGTTTTGGGGCAATCCCTAATAAAATGTCTAGCTTTACCACAACTGTAACACCACTTACCATCAGACTTGTTCCATCCCTTGCCCTTCTTCTTACTACACTTATCACTCAAGTCAATACTTGAATCACTATTGTCTTGAGCTCTACCGAAATATATCCACTAGAACTTCATTCTACCAATCATCATATATAACTCACAACTCATCTCATCATCTTTTTCAGCCTTAAAATACAAGAAGAAAGAAATGAAAAGGGACAAAAAGAGGCCAAAAACACCAAGGAAGCCACCCATTTTATCTCTCAAATGTGGCAGCCGGTTTTTGCACAAAATAACAGCCACATTTTCTTCTTTTTCATACACAAATCACACATTTAATGGCTAGGGTAAATATACCATATATATATATATATATATATATATATACATATATATAGTTATGTTAGGCTTTAGTTGGACTAAAAAAGGCTTAAATGGACTAAAATTCAAAGTCATCCAAGGAGTTATGTATATGGCCATAAGCAACATTGATTGTTTATGCTACTTCCAACGGCATACGTTGTTTTTCGAGTCGAGCTTTTAGACTTGATTGTTGGTAAAAATTTAATCCAATGTTTGCATCATAGCCCAAGATTCATTAAGATCAAAACCCAACACTTCCCATCTATACAACAAAATTAAGTCATCGGGTAATTCGAGATTGTGAGTAATGATATTGACTGTGAATCATTTAAATGGAGATTCCTTATTTAACTTGGATGTGTATTACATCTCACATGTGAGAAGAGAAATTCACTTATGCTCAAATACGTTGACTACACTTCTAGTAATTGTATCGATCGCACCAACTGAAGCAAGTGAATTAGCAATATGCAAGACGGATCCCATCAAGAATGGCTCACAACTCAGCGTTAGTATAGGGCAATCAACATAAAAGGAGGAAAAGGCACAAATAAAGCATCAAAGTTGATCTCAAATGATTTTCTCATAGCTAGGAAAGTCATATTTGACTTACCCATAGGTGATGATCTTGTAATATCTCACTGGTAGAGTAAGCCATAAAACCAAAATATAAGGGGAAGTCGGAGGATGAGTGAGAGAAATACCAAAAAGATGGACAATATGAAAGTTTATTCGTCAGTGCTCAAACTAAAATAAACGGCCTATATGAAGAAGAAAGATTGTATGGTAGGCCTCCTAAATAATAGTGCGAATATGAACGCTCCGAACAAACTATCTTGAAAATGGTTAGTTTTGAAAGTGGTGCTGAAATCACACATCCTGCCAAAGATAAAATTGAAAGTATACGATAAATAGCACCGAACTTGGTATGAAATACAACTGCCTGTGGATAAGTGCGATATAGTCTCTATCTTTAAAAAACACTGACATCGGGATAATAAATGACACCCAATTCGTCGTTGAATCATAATTTTAATTGAGAAAAGACAGCGAACAAGCTATAATGCAAATTTGGTAGAGAAACTACCATTTAACCTACCTAAAGTCGAGGTCATTGTAACTTGGTAGCCAGAATGTTATCAAGTATCATATATTTCTAGGTGCATACAAGTTGGGACTAAAATTTTGTGCCATTTGGAAGTCCTTTACGTAAGCTATCATCTAGCTTTCATCTAGGTGCCAGCTGGGAAAATCCTCCAAGGGGTCTCAAGTTTCCTCTACAACAGTCTCACCTAGGGAGACACTTGATGGGGGCTGGGGGGTTAAGAACCCCATCATCGAACCAACCTATGTTCCCCTCCCCCCGGACCACTCCAGACCCAAATTTCACCCAATTTCTCAATTAAGTACTCTTTCCACTTATCTGAATAATAATCTTTTGTATCTGACTAAAATTCATCTTCAACATCCTAAATTCTGAAGGTATAACCTCCAACTCGAAATTGAGGGTAAACTCTGATTTTTGGAATTTTTTTTCTTACCTATATAAATAGGAAGATATGTATCAGTATTGGTTGAATTTTGATCGTTTGTCAATTAGATTTTGTTGTGCATATGGCTTGTTCTCCATTGCCACGCTACTTGATGCATTTAAGGGAGTTTAGGGATAGGTTTGGCACACATCACTAATCACAATTTGGGTTTTTTGATTATTAAACTTACTTAGGTTTTGTACACATACACCATACATGAGCACACTAATCAGGTTTCCTACATCATCGGCAACATGCTATCTAGGTTTAGACACTTTGAGGTAGTTCCACTCCTTTTGTCTAATTGAGCTAATGAGCTGACTATGTCATCTTGTATGAATAATAAGGCAAACTCAGCTACAAGCGAATGATTAACCTAAGGTTAAGGATAAATCTTCTACATCCAATATGAACAATATTCTAATGAGCCCATCCTGACACCATTTGGTTTTTACATCCCTCACAAAGACTCTTATGACAAGGATTTCCATGACCGGTTGATTCACCCTGAGTGGGAGGTTCGTGTTAAAGGATATGTCTCACATCGGTTAAATACCAAAATATAGATCAACATGTAAGAGTTTGGACTACTCTTAATAAGATTTATATTTTAAAATGTAACCTCTAAATCTTAGTATGGTATTAGAGCCTATCAAGCTCAAACGAGCAATTTAATCCGATTAAGATTTAAAAAAATGAGCATGTGAATTTCAACATTGGGTTGCTCACATGAGGCACCATCTTGTTGGGATATGTTAAGAGAAAATTTTCATGTCGATTAAATATCAAAATATAGACAAACATATAATAACTTGGACTACTCCTATTAATAAAATTGATTTTTTTAAGATGGAACCTCAAATTTTAATAGATCGGATGGCGGACTTTGAAGGAATACGAATTCGAGACTTTACCACAAAGCAACCTAGTCAGCATATATCGAGCATCTTATGCTACCTTAATCAAGACATTCCATGTTAACATTGGCAACTTCACAATGAACCCACGCCATGACAACTACTACACATTATATGTGCGAGGAATATAGGTTGGGTTTCCCTCTGGATCATCAACATTTATTTGGAAAATGTAGAGGAATTCATTGATGGCCCGTCGTGCGAACCTCCCACTGGGGGCCGCTATGCCAAAAGCGAGAAAAACCCCATCCCTCTCTTTCTTTTGTTCGCCCCCATGTCGCCACACACAATCTTTTAGAAAATCCTCAGATCAGATGCTTAGAATCAAACAAGTATCAAGAGAAGAGAATTAGAGCTTTTTGTAGCAACTGAGATATATGGGCGGCAGTTATAAAGTCCCAAAAATGTGCCTACTATATGCTATTATGATAATTGTAGGGAGACATGGAATTTAGGCAAAATTATCATTGATGACTTGTAGACATTGGACATAAAATTCATCTTTCTTGGGAGCATGCCCATCTTTTATAAGTACCATTGTTGAATTTATCCGTTTCTTTTAAAATATTTGTATTCTCTCTTTTTAAGAATTTTAAAAGTATTAGAAATTACTTCTTAAATACATAAATACGAAGCATATTACATATTTATGACAACAATTGTATAATATGACCTAATAACCTAATCCACCTACTCTCGGATCTAATATCTCAAGGGGTCCACAAAATGATTACACAACTTTTCTTTCTTCAAAACTCATTATGTCCCAACGAGGCTTTAGTAGATCAAAATCTAATTGCTTCCGTTCTTTGTTTGCTTTGAGCAATTTTATTTCGTTGCTGAATCTTTTCAACAACATTGTTTCTTAAACAATCTCTGAGTCTAAAAAAAAAAAAAATTCTTACCTCATCCCCAAAACACATGGTCAATATTTTCTTCCATATAATGTCTCATACGGTTTTATACTAGAGTTTGTTTTATTGACTTTATTTTATATGAAAAATGTTTTTTTCCACTCAAATTCCTACTTTGGAATATTTGATTGACGTATTTTTCAATGAAAGGTATTTTTCAAAATTTGGTCATGTGAATATATTTTCCTTAAAAATAAGGAAAATATTTTCTTAAGGAAGGGGTAGATTTTTATTTTCTAAGCAATTCATACAAACTCTCGCATACATTCTCTCTCTCATCTACCCACCATTCAAAATTAAATCAATTAAACAGTACATTTAATTAATAATTTTTATACAAATATGTTCTAGACAATTGAGACTTTTTTTTTCCATGCAAATTAAACAATTGCAATCAAATAGTTGATTAGAAGGGGTTTTTTTTTTTACATTTAATTTTTTATGAAAACTCAACCTAAGAGACGAACTCATTCCAATCACCTTGAACTTGAAAGTTAGAAAAACAAGCCAATATCGGAGTTTTAAAATTCTAAATTATTCTTTCAAATTGTTTTATCTGTTTGTAAGTGCAAAGTCATGCTAAACTTTAATAGTGTGCCCATTGCCTTATGTACACTTTCAAAATGAAGGGTAAAGAATTCATTGCTAGATACGATGTCATGAGACTCCAAGAAATCTGATAGTTTTTAAAAGCAACTTTATAAAATTTTCCTAATCAAAAGTAAAAGACATAAAAGTTTATCAAAAATCTTGACTTCAGTACAAAATTTCTTTTTTAACTTAAAATAATGATTGTGATACAACATTGAAGGCAATGAAAATTAGAATAGTGCTTTATTTTTTATTTTAAGAATACTTCCCTTTTATTTATTTTTTTGGCAAAAAACGTATCCACTTTGGAGGTCAAAGAAGTCATTAGTTTTAATCAAAATTATAAGATAACTATCCACTGATATTTATTTATTTTTATCTTTTTTACTAGAGGAAAACATGTGATCAATTTCGGGACAAAAGGAATTAGTATTGAAGCATAAGTTTAGGATGTGAGTAATTTTTTACTATTAAAAACTCGTACCAATTAGGGTTTTAAAGAAATTGCTATTGTGAAAGACAATATTCTAGAAAGTTTGTCGAGTACCTTATGGATTAAAATAAAATAAATAGAATAATTTTTTTTTCCCGTTGAATATAAAATATTAAAATTTGACTAACTTTTCTTGTTATTATTTTTATTATATTAAACATAGAAATTTAAATATGAGATAAACCAAAAAGTCAAATACAACCAAACTATTAATTTAGGAATAAATTGCAAGAATAACATTAGTAACAGTGTACTCAAATTAAAGATGTAACATGCGTGCATCACATTTAAAATTAATTATAGACTTCAATCTCCTTTTGAGGCATAAAAATACATCAAGAAAAGAATCTTAATATTCTTGATCTTTGAAACTTATTCAATGGAGATATAATTCTTCACTACATCTATTAAGAAAATGAAGCCATATAATATGTAATCAAATAATTAACCAGTCCCAATGGCTGCAATCATAGCGCTTGACATTCATGCCCACAAAGCCAAAAATATTGGACATGCTAGGGGATTCAGAATCCACTTTCTCTAATGACAGTCAACATGACACTTCAAAAGCTAGTCCATCTAACTAGAGTCATAAACATCCAACACTACAAATTAAGTATAAACTATTTCCTATCTATGATTATCAAATTACCTATTTACCTGTAAATTAAGTTCATTACTGCTTCAAACGATGATACATTAAATGTAGATTCATGTAAGTAAGCAGGATTTCTTGAAAAATATTGGACTCGTATTTGAATATAGGACTCTATCATTACAGGGGCTCCTATTGTCTTATGATATTGTCCAACACTGCGAGTGAGTTTTTGATGTTTTTTTGTGGGTGAAAGAATATGTAGTAGAGGACATACTGAAATATAAATAATATACTCCAAGAAAATTTAATAACTTTATACAGCTACTACAATATTTATGAATCTAATAATAGTCATCAATTTCAAAAATAAATTCAATCTCGCCATAAGATCTCGAAAGGAATCCTTGTGGCATGACTCAATACTCTGTATAATCTTTTTTAATAATTTAAGATCCACAAAATCAATTTTAGAACAGTGAGCTTTGATATCAAACTGTAACACCTGAAATCTAAATAACTTAAATTTGGAAATATTATCGTGTAATTTTCTTTTAATATCATAGATACGGAAAAGTGATTTTTTTTAACGTATAAAAACTAATGACTTTCATTTATATAAAGAATTTTGTAAAACTTTTGTACTTAATAAAAACATAATATAATCAAATTGATTTTAACTTTATTTCAAAATGAAATCAATATTGAAAGGTATTAGCACTACATTTGCGTCATCACAAGTAGTCATCTCGATTCATCTTTTGTTTATCGTCTAAAAAATAGGGAGGATAACGTGGAATGAACAATGTCCAGTAAAAACCACATTCGTAGGATGTATACTTATGATATGGATACGCTTAACTTTAAAATGAATAACTTTTCCCAATATATATCCCATTTTTTCGTTTCTTTGAAAACATAACACTAACATTCTAAGTTCGGCTTTTTGTCTATCGTGTAGCAAATCAGAATTTAGTGGCCTAGTATTATTTGGAACCTGATTCATCTACCGGTAGTAGTGCATGTGAGTTAACATTAAACATCCATCATTCAATGTCATCATTAGTGTGATGCACTGGTTCCTTGCGCTCCATTTTTCACTTTTTATGGCATATGCATACTCCTTTCAAATATTTGGATACACATTTATTCTTTGCCACTATAAACTTAAAATTTTTGAAATCTTTCTTCATGCATGCTAATGAATGTATTGACAATGATGGATATGACATGAGATGCATCAATAGCACATAAAGCAATAATAAATTAAACATAATGTTTATATAATAACAATTTATATAACATATCTATACATTTAATATTGCAACTTATGGATGAATACGAATGGGAGTTTTATTTGCTTGGAATCAGAGTGTCAAAAGTCCAAGGTCATTACTATTTATTAGGAAACCTCAATATACTCGTCATTTATGTATTTACGACTTAGATATTTTCTAAAATATCAAGTTATAATTTATTTTATTTTATTGTAATTCATGAACCATATAAGCATATCAACACATCTAATAATGTCTCACCTATCAAATAGATCAAATATGCAATAAACATTCACATTGTTGCCATGAAAGACTGTTAAAACTTAATACATAATGGCATAATTCTAAATTGAAAATGGATAACTAAAAACCAAACAGTTCTATCTTTTTATTAAATAATTTATAACCTGAATCATTATCTTTTTAATGAGTCAAAAAATTGCTTTTTAAATTTTAATGCGACCTACAAAAATTTTATGGTTGCTCAGATTTTTGGGCAAGATGCACTAATCTAATTTTATCTCAAAAACTAAAAGTCAACATTCAACAAAACTTTTCAGACACATGGTAGAAAAATTTATGTCATATAAAATTTTTTACAAGGTCCAAAATCTTTATTTGATCAATATTATCTATTTTACAATTCGTGTCATATGTGCTGCGAGCATTAAAAGTCACGATGATGAACACTTTGAAAATTCATATAAATTAATTTCTTGAACTAATGACTTCATAAAAATTTAATATCATTCATAACATATAAATTTTGAAACTAAGAATTTCAAACAGCGGTCAAATTTCCAATCAAGAAACACATTGTAATATAAATTCTATATAAATTCGAATATGATTCTAGTGATTCCAATTTTTTCAGAAATCACTCTTACGATATATAAAAATATGTTAAATAAAACTTCAAACCAATATTTTACTTTAATAAAATTTGAAAAATTCTTCAAAGTCAGAGTGCAAAGCAACATCAAATTTACAATAATCAACATTAATTTACACCTTATATATACAGTATATAGTAACATGCTTTCACATATTAACAGGGCTATTTTAATACTATATAATAACAGTAATAAAAAATAATAACTTAAAGAAAGTTAACCTCAAGTTTAAAATGACGAATGGTTGTATATTTCTTGGCATCGATAAATATCCTTAAGGTTCCCTTTGATTTTTGTGTTCAGATGGAGTTTAAGAAAATAGGTTTCGATGTAAAAAATTAATATACCATAAATTATAATTGGGGAGAAAGGTGATGTACGTTTTTGGATTTGAATATAAAGCATATTTGTTTTCCTTTGCAAACAGTGGTGTAACAATTATTCATATTCTTTGACATCCCATGCAGGAACTATTTAGAATAATTAGATATTTAAAATCCCACTAAATTGGTTTCATTAGGTGAACAAACTTCCAATGTAAAAGAATAAAACTTGAATATTTCCACGAAATTGTCTAGGTTCAATATATATACAATAGCAAGTCTAAAGATTATAAACAAACAAAAAAACATAAATAAAAATAAACATATCATATAACTCATATCAAGTTTAGTTCAATAAATACGCATACTAAATTCAAATTTATTATCCACTTCGATCGTTTAGGGCATCCAATATACACTTTCACTACAAAACATAAAATGTAACAGTAAGGATATATTTACTAATTAAGCATTAAATATGACATTAGGTAAAAATCGTAATTACATATAACACTAATGTAAAGGAAAATGTGGTGCTACAACTAGAACGTATTCGTGATTTATATTATTTTAGAGAGGTTCCATATAAATAAGTTCATGGTATTAAACAGCATTGGGTCTCATTTTTGATTGAGAAACTGGTAGGCTCGCTAAAATCATATGTGGTGATCTTTGGGAATTAATGCCTGCTCAAGTTTCATAATTTAGATATAATTAGGTTCAATATAAGCATAGAATAGATTGACCTTTGAAAGATGCTTTTGATTTAAATTGTTTCATTTCATCTTTACCATTTCCAAAGTTATAATCAAACAAAAATTTTACAATCGAAGTTTGGCCAATGCCCAATCATTTCAGAAGTTATGTGGGAAATAAATACGAAAATGAGATATGATTTTTCCTGAATTCGAGTTTTCTTATAATTAGTTACTAGCCAAACGACTGGAGACACTGAAGAAAGAGTAAATTCATTAAGAAAGTGCATGAACAAGTTCAAGATAAGATACTAAAGAAAAATGAGAAGTACATGAAGATTTTCAACAAGCATCTAGAACATGTATTGGATTCATCTACGAAAAGAACAATGTCATCAAGAAAACAATGCTAAACTTCATCCCAAATTTGACGACTCTTTCAATGGTCTCCATATAATTGGCAAAAATGCTTACAATATGATTTGCCTCCTATAAGATGTCTCCAATACTTCAAATGTTGCGGATCTTTCGCTTTACCATGGTGAAACAACTTTGAGTCATGTGGATTTTTTTAGATAGAAGGAGAAGTCAAAGTTCTATCATTGTATTGTAAATTTTTAACGAACAGATTTTCGGTTACTTCAAAGTAAATTCTCAAAATGATGCAGAGTAATTTCCTGTGCAAATAATATGTCACTGGAGAGTTTATCTAGTAAAAATTCATGATACTTCGCGGATCTCAATGTGAAACGGTTTTGTGATAACTTATGGTTATGTTTCCACATAATGGTTAGTTGCCTTTATACCAAAGAAAACAGGAAGTTTTCATCTTTCCATTTTCTAGGAAAGTCCCAGAAGATACTTCTTTGGAGGTTGTATGCTGAATATATCATGAAGAATTCATCTCGTTTAAACTAAAAGAAGACAACAAATTTTTTTAAAATATACAATATAGTACTTGTAATTAAACACGGGTAAACTTCCACAATGTAGTTTCCAAGTAAAGACTACAGTTTATTTAATTAAAGCCAGTTTAATGTAGTCTCCAAACAGAGATCTACAATTTCTTTTAACTCAACCAGCTTCATAGATAGGTAATTTATTCTCCTGCTGTTGCAGTAATTGAGCATCTACCACAAGAGGACCACTCATATCTGCTTGTGTAATACACTCCAATGTAAAAATGCGAATGTTTTTCTATGAAATTAAAGTTGTTCGGGTTATTTCTTATTTGATAAATTAACAAGCATGCATGGCTAATTAAAGGTAGTTGACAAGCTGTGGAGTTGAATTAATTTCAAACTGGAGGATAGGGAAACCAACAGCAGGAAGGACACTACTGCAAATGACCTCACCAAGAACTCCATAATTGAGAGAGAGAGAGAGAGAGAGATTAAAGGCAGCTTTAGTGAAATGTGAATGAAAGACTCCTGCTTATATCTCTTTATATAATGTTTAAGAGTGTAATATGTGTGCTACCACTTCTTTAAGTGGATGGTTGCATGAGATTTTGACAAGTGGGCGTGCTGAGGCTGTTGGATATGCTTCTGGATTCTTTTATGGTTTTAAACACTTCACCTGGCTTTCTTGGAGTTATTTGTGGGTGTGATTTTCGAGAGAAACTGCTACAGTTCTCATTTGAGATTCTTCTTTTCCTTCTTACTGATTTTTAGTTTCTTACTTGGTGTAAATGATGAATAACTGAGTTTTCTTTGATCTGTTTGGTTTCAAAAGGGTACTGATTACGATTTTGTGGTGTTCTTGGTGAAAAGTGATCATAGTTTCTGTTTGGATGCATAAAAGATGAGTCTCTATGACTTCATCTCTGTAATTTGAACATTTTTTTTTTTTTATCTTGATGCTGTTTTAAGATTGTTGTAATGACTAGTATTGTCCACTTTTTTTCGAGATGTTCAACAGGTGATTAGGTGTTGGAAGTAGTCATTCAAACTTCCGAGGCTCTGGTTAGAAAAAATCCCTTGTGTTCATTTTACTTTTTTGTACTTTTAACTATTGATGAGGGCAGCCAAAGTGAATTCTAAGAACGGATGCAAGGGATTTATAGGCCGCCAACACTACTGATGGAAATTTAGGGCATGTTGGTACAAAGTGTAGGATTAGGATAATAGAATAAGGAGGATTTGCATATTTTAGTGCGGTGTTTGGTATTATACCATGTTAAAAATTATTACAAGTATTAAAAAGTAAAAGAATATTGGCAATATTTTTATGTATAAATACTTTTTTAATCATAGATAAATCTTTCGCATATAAATAAATTTTGCCTTATACATCATTCTTTTCTTATAAGTGATTTGTATTTACAAGTGATTTTTTTACTTAATCAGCCAAATGTTTTATTTATAAGTGAATTGTTTTACTCGTCATACTAGTGCATAAATTTTTACTTACTAGTTTTACTTACAAAATAAATTGTTTAACACACAAGTGGATGTTTTAATTTTCATGAGTAATGCTATTCATTGTGGAGACTACTGAAAATCGTCCTACATGGTATACATGTGTTACTTTTTTATTTGATGCGTGGCTAATCCATCAAATAAAAAAGTGACACATGTATGTTACACATGACTACTATCCATATTATTCAGTATTTCTACTTGTAAGATTTTTTAATTTTGTTGTGAATGAATTTTTACTTTTATAAAAGGTCTTTCCACATCATTGCACAATTGTGACAAATGTAAAATTTTTCCAACCACATGTTATATAAATTTTAGATTAGGTATTTCCAAGACTAATTTTCACTACTTGCACAAATGGTACCCAGTTCTTTTGTCCAAATCTAAACACGACAATTACTAGTGAACCAAAATTTTAATGAGTGAAGTTTCAATTTCTTGGTCCTTCATATTTAACGATGAGTAGATACAATATTTTTAAAAGGTCATGTAATATCATTACATAACTGAAACGTATGTAAATTTTTCCTACCACTTTTTTATATCTAGGAGTATCCCATATTATTTAAATTAAATTTGATATTTCCGACGCTTATTTGTACTAAAGGTCCCCAAGTCTTCTATGCAAATATAAACACAACAATCACGAGTGTTTCAAATTGTCATAATAACTATTAGTAGATAAGGTACCGTAAATGCTTTTAAAAGCTCACAAACCACATCTTTATATGAATGGGTGCCACATGTTATCTAAAATTTGGATGAGATATTTCCTAGACAAATTTGCACTTGTAGAAATGGTCCCGACGTATTGAGAATATGTGAATCCAAGACTATCATTTTAATCACGACACTTATCATTTCTATCACTTGTAGTCCAATTTCACCATAAGAAATGTTCGTTCATTATTCACTTATAATTAAATGTAAGAAAATAAAGAAACAACATAAAGATTTTTTCATCATCTAAAGTAACAAAATGATAAAAGGAAAAAGAATTCTTCATCTTTCTAAAACAATTGCAACCGAAATCCAGAACCAGAACCCTCTCTCTCGCTTGAACTATCATCTCTCGCCATATTTCCCGACTCTATATTCTCAAAACACTAATTCCACTTGGCCATTTCCCCAAAACCCCAAACCTTATTGATCAATTTTCAATCTTGTAGTAGGGTGGTTGCCTTGTCCACAATTAAATCAATCATCTGAACATCTACAAAGAAATAGCATCAAATTTACACAGTGGAATAAGCTGGGCTATAAGCATAAAACTCTTAAACTAGAGAACTGTATCAAAACTGCTTTTGAAATCATTCGTTTGGTATTGCGTCTACCCATAAACGTAACAGATTTAAATGATTTGGTTTGGATTTCGATATTTTAATTGTAGTTGGAAATTGAACATGATAGATTAAAAATTTAAATAAAGTAAATATAATTTTTTTTTTTTTCAAACTGGTCTAAATTTAACATGGACAGACCACAAATTACCATCTTAACCTCCAAAAAAATATGAATAATAAAATTTAAATTTAAATATAGGTAATTTTTCAGTTGTCATTTAACAACTAACCAAATTTCATAAACTAATCAATCCTTCATGGTGAGAGCTAAAAAGGATCAGATTTTCGGTTACTTCAAAGTAAATTCTCGAAATGATGCAGAGTAATTTCCTATGCAAATAATATATCACTGGAGAGTTTATCCAGTAAAAAATTTGTTGGGATTTCCCTAGAAATACAACCCACGAATTTGATCGAACAAGCACAAAACAGTAAAAAAAACAAGAACACACTAAAATGTGGACCCAGTTCAGTCAAATGGCCTAGTCTAAGGGGCTCAAGAACAGCCCAATCCACTAGTGCAAACCATCGTCTACAAATAGAGAAAGATTACAAAGAACACTCAGAACAAAGTTTTGGTCATCGATCATAAGATCTCCCAAAAACCATACAAATCGAACTCATACGTCTCACTAGACACTTAGAGAAAACTATACAAAACCAGCCTCTATTTCAGGCTTGATTATACACACCAGATTCACCTCTAAATGCTAGAATACATACTCAACACGAAGGAGCCAAAATGAGAGAGAACGAAGAGTCCACAAGAAAAATGAAAAGTGAAATGTCTACATTTGGTTGAAGGGACGATATTTTCTCCAAGAATCCATCTCAGCTGTTGATCTCATCCAACTGTAATATTAGTTTCAAACTAGCACAATCCGGGTGAATCACTTAGCTACCAATAAGTGGTTGATACTTAAGTAGCTGAAGTAAAAATAATCAGCCAAGCCAATTGACACAAATAGTACCAGTTTAATACGGTTTTGAGAATCACAACTCTCACAAATTTCAAGATACTTTTACGGATTTCAATGTGAAACGGTTTTGTGATAACTTATGGTTATGTTTCCACATATTGGTTAGCTGCCTTTCTACCAGAGAAAACAAGAAGTTTTTTTTCATCTTTCCATTTTCTAGGAAAGTTCCTAGAAGATACTTCTCTGGAAGTTGCGTGAATATATCACACAGAATTCGTCTCAGTTAAACTCTATCAACTGAGTATTTGGATACTAAGTTTACTTGAGAGGCATTTATCTTATTAACTCTTTATCCATTTGGTTGATTTCAAGAGTAGCAAGTTTCTATATCCCAGTATAATTGTGTTTCATGTACATCACACTTTACACATTAGGTCAAAATCTCGCCAACCAAAAAAACAAAAAAAACAAAAAAATTCCCCAACTTCTGTTTGCTTTTAACCCTCGTTACGTGGAACACAAATGTTTTCACAGAGAAACAGAGTAGGGAAACAGAACAATGGAAAGAACATCATCCCAAAACCTTCTCTACAAATTTTTCGGAAACATTGATGCCGGCGACATCAACACAGGTAAGATATAATTTTGTTTTGTTCATGTGAGATTTTTAAATGAGTTCAATTATTTCTAAATCACTTTTTTACAAGATAATGTTGATGAGCTTCCCCCCATATCCTTCTCCACTGCTCCTGATTTATCAATTCACACATATAATAAAAAAGCAATGTTGAGAAATTTATTTCATGTTGTGGAGTATAATGTTCCATAAACTATCGAAATTTCAATTTCAATTACCGTGCAACCTTGAGAATTTTAAATTATATAGAGATTCATAATAATAGATTGAATTATTGGCATTTTTTTTTTTTTCATACATTGCAATTGGAAAACACAGAATTCCACTGACCATAATCCCCATGAAAGATTTGATTATGTATCAAGAACAGCAATCCTCAAGATTGAATCCCTTAAACCCTATATCCAAATCACAAAGATAAAAAGACTGGGGGAATTAATGGAGGATATCAATGGTATTGAATCTCTGATAACTAATTTTAAAATATCAAGAGGTTGAAACTTTAAATATGTTATGATTTTACATTGAATGAGACTAAGCCAAGGTGTTGAGTTTGATATTTTGCATCTTTGTAAATGGAATATTAACATGTTTCTGGCTCAGTGGAAGGGCCTTGATCCAAATACGAGAGAACATAAATAATACAATAAGAAATCTGGCAAACTTCATACTGTTTTAGATGATTTGGTGATTCATCATGAATACAAGGGCTATACCATAACTTATCAAATGAAAATTTGAACTGGTGAGCTAGGCCTTAGTCCAGTGGTAAAAAGAGCATGGATTCTATTATCACCCGCTTTTTGTTCAGTTATGTTTTGGTTCAAGGTAATTCACAGTTGGCGCAACTTTTAAGTCAATGGCAGTCTTAAATATGAAAATTTTGTCATCAATTCTTTGCTCTGCCTTCTGAATTTTCAGTTATAGGTTTTTGACTTTCCTCTTCTATATTCCTGTTGTTTCCAAGCGTGGTTGTAGTATCTAATAAACTGAAAGGTATCAAAATAAAATATCAAATATTCCCCCAGCCCCCTCCTTCTGCCACTATGTGTGCAGACAATAGGTACTAAGAGAGGAATGAGGATCATCTCTTGTTTATTCAGAAAAAGTTACTCTTAAAAGCAACAGGAATACAAAACAAGAAAGTAAAAACTATACTTTAAGATTCAAAAGGAAGGCAAAATCAGATGTCGCAATTCTTGATGAATTCTTGATGTTTAATACTAACAGACTTTAACAGTAGTGTAAAAATAAAGTGTGATCCAAACAGACTATAAGATTTATTTCTAAAATACGACCTTGACTGTTCATATAGATGCTGATTTATATGATTACAACTCTTACTGCTTCGAGGAGCTTCTCCTTTTGGATTAAAAGAAGGATGAATCTTTACCATTGGTTCGGTTATGTTTTGCAGGCTCTCTTTTTTTAACCACCCAATCTCTCATAAACAAATAAGGGTAAAAAATGAAGAAATTCATAGTAATTGTGTAGGAATAGGGGCTAAATGCAATTGTTACCATGACCAGGCAAACAATCACTCTGCAGGAATTGCCTCCACTGTTAATTGTACTCATTAATTGGATCAAATATTAATATATACAAATTCTTAAGTGTATAGTTATTAAATTTTGAAATGGATTTCTTTTTTCAAATGTTTGCATGTCCTTGTTCAACATGCATTTGGTTTAACTTCTTATTAGGTTGTATTTATATGAAATTTTGTTTTTGAGTTCAAACCACATTTCTCTTTGGGAATGGAGAATCAATCCTCCGATGATGAGAAAATAAATAGGAATGTTGAAGTGGTTTATCGTTAAAGTTTGGATGATAAAATGTTAGGAAAAGATAGTGAAATTATGTGCCTAAGGTTGGGATGAAGTTTAAGGACGATAATGACGTATTTGAATTTTACAAAAGCAGCTTACCAACTAGGATTTCCAGTTAGAAAAAGAAATCCAAAGAAGGGTGATGATGTGATTGTAAGATACGTTACACTTATATGTGGTCGAGAAGGCCAAAGAACATGTACTACAAGCACTTCTCGAAAGCCTCAACCAACCATTCAAACAAGATATAAAGCCCACTTTAATTGGGAGGTTAATTGAATATAATTGAAAATCTTTTTCGGTATATAGACTTCCTCTCAGCTTATTCTACTGTCAATCAGGTAAGGAGGAAAATTGTTTGATTTTCTTAATTAATTTCATATTCATTATTGGAAGACTAATAGCACGAATCTGATTCTTCAACCTGTTTTCATTGAAACCTTCTGTTTGAGGGCTTAAAATGGTCCTTCTCTTTTGGCGGTTCTTGTTCATATTTTAGCTCATAGAATGCATATTTTTAGTGGTTTATTTGTCATCAATCGTCATGGAGGCAGAGAAGGGACACTTGAATTATACTTTATTATGTGATATGTATTGTTTCTATTTTAAACCAAATTGGAAGTCCACGTTTGGAAGCCACTGAAAGTTCANTTTTAGCTCATAGAATGCATATTTTTAGTGGTTTATTTGTCATCAATCGTCATGGAGGCAGAGAAGGGACACTTGAATTATACTTTATTATGTGATATGTATTGTTTCTATTTTAAACCAAATTGGAAGTCCACGTTTGGAAGCCACTGAAAGTTCACTGTATTTCATCGGTAAAAGATGTCTCATTTGTGTAAGGTAGACCAATTAACGTTCAATAAGAGAGCTCGGATCGAA
>CAIGRP010042923.1:0-11684 GCA_903798385.1 Fraxinus cuspidata
GTAACGAACGAGCCACTCCCATGACACATTTCATCATTTAAAACATTAATACTCCAAACCGAAACATTTAGTAGACAATAAAACATTAAATCGTTTATATATGAGTACACAAATAAAAATGAAAGCATTAAAAAGAAATTTGACAGGTATTTAACTAAATGAGGGAATTTCGGGTCACTGTTGAATTGCCACTCAATCCACTCAAATTTCTCATCAGACATGTCTCGATAACGCTTCTGTGTGAGAAGCGTACTAGCAAAAAAGTACAAACGGTGTGCGTCTTTTCAGGCGTCCTGACCGAGCATGTCTCGATAACGCTTCTGTGCGAGAAGCGTACAAGCAAAAAAGTACCAGGGTGTGCGTCTTTTCAGGCGTCCTGCCTCAAGCAACTCCTCCACGCAGACAACTCTAGTATTCATATCCGAACTCATCATTTTGTTTATCTTTGCCACCACTTTCTCTAACCATTGAAAATGATAAAGTAACAATCAATTAATTCCCAAAAAAAAAAAAATCCAAATTACCGTAATCTTCCTGTTCCACCATTCCTCATATGCAACAATCCGACCATCGGACGGGTTGTACTCGATACCCTTACAGGACAACAGCTCGATGAGCTGTTTATGCTCTCGACGCATTGTGTCCCAGTGGTTACGAAGTTTTATTTTGCTCCAATTGTGTCCGGATATGAAGTTGAACAACCTAACAACAAGATCCCATCCAGCTTTTGTGAAGTACTTGCCATGACGATGGCCTTCGGCAATCGTGGTTTCACATGCCGCTATGAAGGTTCGTTTCTCTGCCTCTCTCCATCGTGCATATTTTTTTGAAGCTTCAGCCATGGAGGCATTATCGACAGAGACGGAGGAAGCAGCCCGTTGAATGCTCCCAAACTACGGGATAAAGAAATTTATGTTGAATCCGGTAAAACAAAAGCAAAAAGAAAACAAACCAAAACCAACCAAACCAGACAGAGACGTGAAACTATTCATCTTATTCACTCAAGTTCGTGTATGATACCTGCGGATTGAATCCTTTCATTTCCTGGAGAATGGGTTGAAGATGCAGACTGCTCGCCTTTGAATATAACAGACGGATTGATGGCGTCAATCTATCAACCTTCAAATTGCAACCCAACTCAGAAGGTAAATCTGTAGCTTGTCACAAGAATTGCAGCACAATAGTTTTCTACAAAATCATACTACATCCCCGTCAAACATATGTGCTCTTACTACAATCACAGTGAGGTGAATTTAAGAAGTTCGAGATCATGCCCATAACATAATTGATCTATACCAACCCTTATAACCATCAACGCTATTTTCCTCTATATGTTTATAGCTTCTGTAGCATGACAAATTCATACCAATATTCATTACAATAATTTAAATTTTGGTGGGAAATGATAAAGTTATTTATGTTCAGAGAAGTAGGAAGTCACAAGCATATTCTAGATTCTAAATACAATGAGGCCTTGACGTCGTTAAAGATTTGAAATGAAGAATACACCATTGACAGCACAAACTTACGAGTCCCACTTCAAACCAATTTCGTCGAATGAATCTAACCATCTAAGGCATATCATAGGTCAAGCTTCACAATTTTGTTGTCTGATAACAGATTGATGAAGAAAAAAAAATTACGCAACTGCTGCCAGAGAATTTTTAGCTGTCGAACCTAAGGAAGCAGAACGGGTGATGGTGGAGAAGGGAGTGGCAGTGACTGTAGACTTACCAAGAAGGGTAGAGATCGAAAAAACAGTTGGAGCAACTACGATTTGGAGAATGCCCTGAATAAAGTTGTTGTCCGATTCAAGGACACTGCCCATCCCAAAGTCAAATGCAGCATGAATTTCCAGCAAATATGTGGCTGTAATTACTTATAAGGCCAGAATTTTGTTCGAAGGTTCACATTTCCACTTGGGGAGGAGACGCACATCGTTGTAGGAATGCTTGGTCCTTTAAATCGTCGGCGTGTAGTATGGAAGTACGGATGAAGGTCGAGTGGGGGCTGGCAGTGGCTAAGTTGTTGCTGTTCCCCGGATCACTTGGCTGTGTCTTCCCGATTGCAGCTGGAGATTTCTTGCAGAATTTTTTCCCCCAATAATGGAAGAGCAAGTTTGGGGGAAGGGTAAAGAAGGCAAGCCATTTTTCTGCATTCACTGTGTCAACATTGAAGGACCTGCACGTTGTCAACAGCTTACTGTTACAACGTTCAGATTTATTCTACTTTTACTTAAAAAATATGGGCCAAACAGGGGCTAAATGTTAAATATAATTTTTTTAATGAAAAATATAATATTCAAAATATGTAAATGGGGGTATTTTTAAATTTTTGGATAAAATGTTTTTTGTGAAGTTATCGTTTCAAATAATTTTATTATAAGAAAATTGCAGCTCGGTTTCCATATTTTCACGTGCCTAATCTTTAAAATGGAGGTTACAACTTACAAGTGTACAACTTATTTAAATACGTGAATTTGAACACGTACAAACTGTAAATGTGGAAATTAGAATATTCATGCTTTTTTTCAAATGAATGGGCAAGAAATGTTATGTAATTTAAGGATTTTTCCCTCCATCTTTAAGCATATTAAATTTTAGTGTATTTTAACAGCCAGTGACATTTTCAATCATATGGGACCCATATTTATAAATGTTCATTGATTAACTTCACTTTTCCTCCTATTCCTTACAAAATATATTCACTCCGATAAAATAGAAGTTAAATATGGTATTTATGTTCGTCGTATCCTTTATATGGATATTAGAGGCCAATGGGCCATTCCCTTGATCTGTGCTGTTGAGAATTTGACTCCACGAGAAATTGAACAAAAAATAGTCAGATTAACCTATTTCTTGCACTTATCAATTGAAGTCTTTTGAGAAATTTAAAAATGGATTGAAGAATGAATGTTTTCTCCAAAGGAGGGCAAACGAGATCGAGAATCTATTACCACACTTCTTTAAAAAATAGAGTAGCTCTAATTTTCTCTTTATTTTGCCAAACAAGAAAGTAAAGAGAAAAAAGGGTAAAAGTTAAACGACAAAGTGGGTGTTGTTAAGTGGTAAGCAACGTGATGCAGTTGGGCAACAATAATGGAATTTCAGAGGGCACGAATCTCAAGTCCCTATAACCTAGGGCCTGAGAAATAGGGTACGTACCAGTGGCAGTGAATAGGGTGTTTGCACAGGTGATAATTAGCAGTGTCAGCTTGGCTTATGTATGGAGTTGGATACTTGGATTGGAGTCTATAGGGTACATAGAACTAAACTCATCCTTAATTACGGGCAGCTTTACCCTGTAACTGCGTACGTGCGCACTGCCTTGGATTCTTACCTTTTCCTTCTATCTTTTACTAACTGGTTAACGTAATACAGCGAAATATCCATAAATGACTTTTGGAGCATGTACTTTTTATAAATAATCATAATAACATGTACATTTTATTTGATATTATGTCACATGTCGACACATGAGTAGAGACTTAAAAAAAAACACCGAGTCCAATATTATTTGAATTTTCGC
Organism: Fraxinus cuspidata; assembly: GCA_903798385.1. Taxonomy (NCBI): domain Eukaryota; kingdom Viridiplantae; phylum Streptophyta; class Magnoliopsida; order Lamiales; family Oleaceae; genus Fraxinus; species Fraxinus cuspidata. The sequence goes on from CAIGRP010042923.1 coordinate 3,529, forward strand.
ACAATGTACATCAAAATGTAATCCATGAAATATACACTTAGCATAACTCTTTTATGAATACCAACTTTTTGTACAAATTAGTAAAACTTTCACCTTTAATAACTAATAAAAATGTCCTGATATTCAATTTTTCTTAAAACTTAAAAATTATTTGGTAGTTGTACAATTTTTCAGATAAATCTTATAAACTTTCGAGACTAAGATTCATTTTGGGACACAATTAAGTCATTGTTTGAGCCTCATTCTGAAGAAAAATGTATTTTGAAATAATGTTTTTTGTTGGAGAATATGTGGTTCAAAAATAAAAAAGAGTTATTGTGTAATATTATTTTACCGAAGAATGTGTAGTTGAAAATGAGTTTTGAAAAAATAAATTTTTGTAAGAACCGAGCTCAAATGGGGGTAAGTGATATGCTAGATAGTTCTAACTAACTAATCACGATAGTTTCAAGTATTTCACGTAGATAGTTCGAATAATAAAGATAGTTGCAACTATTTATACTTCTAACTATCTCACTGATAGTTAGAAATATATTCCACCTGTTGAGATATTTAGACTCAGTTTGGTACACATTAAAATTTTCATTTTCATTCTTCTACTAATTTTCAACTACACATTTTTCAATAAATAATATTTTCCATAACATCAATAACTTTTCTTTCTTTTTCAATCACACATTCTCCATCAATCTACTATTTTAAAATACATTCTTCCAAAATAATATGGTTCAAACACACACCCTTAAATATGTCTAACATATCAACAATTGTCTCTGAATTCTCTCTTAGAAACTTTCAAGATTTGACTTACAAATTGTGTGCACAAATAAATCTTCTTTTGAAAGCTTTTAATAATTTTCGTCAACATAAAAAGTTATAATTAATATTTCAAATGTAAAAGTGACCATTTTTCTAATTCCGCCATCACCCCCCTCCCCCCGCCACCCACCCACAAAAGTCATTTCTACTCTCACTATAAAAGGAACATGAAATACGAATCCCCCTTATTATCATACAATAATCCTTTAGCTTATATATTATATATTAATAGTGCAAAAAGATATATTCAAAATAGATTGATATTAATAATATAATTCAAAAATATAAATGCTTCTTTTTCTCCATGCCACATATGGACAATTATACGTTGATATTAATAATATGGTTCAAAAACTTAATGACTATTATAGAAACCTACACGTTACCCTTTGTACTCTACGTTGAATTTTAAACAATCTTTTACACTTTTTTCTTATTTTAATTTAGATAAAACATTGATTTCAATTTAAAGAAGTTATTTATTTAAGAATAAGTAATTTCTTCTCAATAATATATTAGGTAATAAAACATGACTTTACTTTTAAAGAATGAACAAATTTGATCCAAGTTTTTTACTAGAAAAGAGAGGGAAGTAGAAATCTAACAAGTTATTTGTTATTATTAAATTGTTTACTTATTCATAAACTAACAATTTATAATCGACCTATTTTCAAAATTATATAATTTTAAATAATAAAGTGCAAACACATAATTCTATAAATATTAGTAGAGAGAATTTATTTATTTATTTTTATTTTATTTTTTATTATTTTTAAGTTATTTGTTATTATCAAATTGTTTACTTATTCATAAACTAACAATTTATAATCGACCTATTTTCAAAATTATCTAATTTTAAATAATAAAGTGCAAACACATAATTCTATAAATATTCGTAGAGAGAATTTATTTATTTATTTTTATTTTATTTATTATTATTTTTAAGTTTGAAGCAATACTTTCAATGATCTAATAAGAAATAGGAAATAATCATAAAGAATAAACAAACAATGCAAGTTAAATATCATTTAATAACATATTTAAATATAGTATAAAACTAGAAAGAGTAAAATTGGAAGCACATTTTTATTTTTCGCTTTTAGGATTATTACATTCACAACACAATATTATTATTATTATTTTTTTTTTTTTGCATCACCTTTTAATTACACTTAAGGTTTTTAATCTTTGTCCATTATAGCATTTATATTTCTAACGATTTTTCATATCATTCTTATCCTCAAACTTTTCAGTAATTAATATATATTTCGTATTTAATAACAATTTTATGTTCAAAATTCCATTAAATGGTATAAAACAATTTATTTTCCCATTATATTTTAAAAAATAAATAAATAAAAAGTGAGAAAAAATATTTATCCCTCACTTCAAAATATAAAAACAAAATATCTTAATATAAATCATCTTTAAGAATGAGGCGTACTAATTAATGGAATGTTGAATATAAGAATTCAATTAAAAAAAGTTAGATAAATAATTGCACAATGAGCATAGAATGAAGAGTTTAGCTACAATTAAAATGAAGTGTATAAAATAAAAATTGTGATGGCAATATGACTAGCGTACATAAAATTATGTAATGAAAAACAAACGTCTAAGGTTTCATTAACTTTTGAATACATACTATCATCTCAAGGGATGTTTTTTTATAATTTGCTCCTAAATTTCCTATGTATTTCCGACAAAGAGGGTAATTGTCAAATTTCCTTTATCATTTTGAGTTTAAGAAGTGAAAAGATTACATCTTTATTAACATTAAATCACTCACCCTCAATATTTATTAATATTTTTGAGAAAGTGTAAACGATCATAATCAATAGAGAGAAAAAATGAACATACTTCATCCAGTTCGACTCTCATTTTATAAAATTTATTTATCCAAATTCATTTTTAACTACACATTTTCTCAATAAAATAATTTTACACATGAAATCATAAATTTTTTCTACTTTTTAATCACATATTCTTAAAAATAAAAAATAAAAAAATCAATTTTCATAAAATTTTTACTAAAAATATCTCTACCACATAGGGATTTCATAGTATATACAATCATGCTACATGTACATCATGTTTTACATCAAGTTTGACATCATATGAGTTGACGGTTTTTGTATATTAATTTTTACAATATTTTTCAAAATCAATGACTAGATTTTTTATAAGTGTATTTTACACACTTATTTGCACTCTAAAATATGGACATTTCGTAGTTATTTTAATGAAATTATAGCTTAATTTATTATATAATGTGTTATTAAGTGAAACTAGATGAATGAAAGTGGAATTAAAAGGAAAACGTGAAAAATTGGCAAAAAATGGCAAGATTTAACGTTTGAGGATTAAAGTGTAAATACTCAAAAATTGTGTCGGACCTCACGATAGAGATTTGAGAATGTTAGGGGTCAATTGGATACAATTAGAAGTCAAAAAAAGTGAAATATGATCAAAATATTTTTTACAAATCAATTTTCAAATGCACAAGTATATTCCAGATTTTTAGCTCGAGATTGAGACCAATTTCTGACCTAGTAAATTATCGAATTGGAAAAAACTATTTCTAGTTAAGTTGTATTCCTTTAAATTATCTTTACAACCCAATTTGAATCGATTCAATCTGATATTTAGAGAGAAAATTATGATAAATATATTAAACGAAGCGTAGTGTTGATTTTTCCAGAGAGGCGATGTCATGGCACCACCATCATGGTGCCTAGGCACCGCAAAGCCTTAAATTTTAACAAAAAGGTGAAGCCGAAGGTGTTACCCTTGATGTCTTCGCGGCTCCGAGTGCCGCCTTAAGCTTCTAGGGAGCATTTTTGATCTATTTTGAAACTCATAAAAACTCTACATCTGGCATATGGAGAAGTATAAATACAAGAATGGGGGCACTTTTAAGGGGTTTCACACATTGAGAGACATAGAACATGTGTTGGAGAATTGGAAAGCAAAATCAAAGGAGAAAATCAAGAAATCAACGTTTGGGAATCAAGATTTGGAATGAGAAGAGAACCTAATGCAAGATTAATCAACATCTCCACTTATCAATTCAAAACTCGGTGATGTATTCCAATAATGTTAATTGTTTTTTTTTCGTACATTATGAGTAGAAAATCTTTTCATTAGGGCAAACAATGTGATCGAATTGAGACATTTTATTTCTTTTGTTCAAGATTCAAGTGTTTTTATCATACACGTGTTGATTTTATTTATGTGTTTAATGCGTTGAATTATTTGATCACTAATTCATTGATTTTGTGAATTTTTTACAAATCGAGATGTGCGTTTTAGATTTAGACCACATATTAAAATTCGATAATTTAGTATAACGTGTAGAGATACAAATACTAATTATTACGATCATTATATGATTTCTTAAAACTAATATTTCGTTTAACTAAGATTGATTCACATAGAGATATGTGATTGAATTAGTTAAATAAGTTCAATGAGAATTCGAGATGTGTAAATTGAATATAATAGAAGAATTCAATTGAACAATACATTATGTTATAAATTTTGAATTGAAATTTAAAGGTGATTAACATATGAAATTGTTGTGCCCTAATATCTATTCCATATTTGAAACATCAATTCGAAGTTTGTGTGCAATTTTGATACTTTCAATTTGTTAGAAACAGTTAGATAAACAATCTCAACAATTCATAATTTATGTTTGTTTTCATCAAATTATAGTTAGAAATAGTAAATTTAGCATTAAAGTCTAGTACTCGTGGTAACGAGTAATAAGGATATAAAAACAAAACAATTTTCAACGATACATGGGATGTCAAAGATGATTTCAACCACAAATGTACAAGAAACATAATAATTCATAAAAATAAGGGTAGAGAGTGTATTATATATGTCAAAACAGGATGTTCTCAAAAAGTCACTAGCCATCAGTTGAGCATACGAAACCTGCAAATTCATGTCGAGTCTAAAGTCCCATTAATTATATCACGAATTAAGGATATGGTGCATTAAAAAGTGAGGTTTGTCTTAGCCTATTCTTTTACCATTTTTGGGTACTTAGCAGAAAAAGGTTAAGTGGGATGATGCTGGTGCATTGTGGGCTGATCATCACACTATTCTAAGGGACACCCCACCCCCACCCCCTCTGTAATGTCTTTCTGAGTTATCTGAAAATTAATCTGACTCTCTCATCCATACAATATTCACGAACGCACGCATAGATCTCTCCAAAAAAACTTCTTTGCATTAATTACTAACACCCTTTCCACCTTCCCACACAATCTCTTGTTTCTCTGCATATTTCTTTTTTGCCTCTTTTGGGACCTCTTTCAGGTGTGTCAGCTTGTACCGTCCCTGCCATCTCTCAATCTTCTTCCCTTTCATTTCTTTCGAATTCAGTGCTTGCCATTAAATAGTACTTCCTACTTGCCCTAACAGCCCACATTACATCCTAAAATCCCTTTTCTAAAACCAAAAACACCCAGTGAGTAAAGATGTTGGCAATAGAAGATGTTTTATGTGAACTTCAAAGAGATGACGTGAATGAGCTAGGGTTGCCACCAGGTTTCAGGTTCCACCCCACGGATGAGGAGCTTATTACTTTCTACCTGGCTTCAAAGGTCTTCAATGGAAGTTTCTGTAACCTGGGCATTCCTGAAGTTGACCTCAACAGATGTGAACCATGGGAACTTCCAGGTATGTATATGCCTCATTCCAGCCCAACATTTTCTAGTATAAATGGTATCGTTTAAAAATAAACCATAATGTTTTTGTTTTTACAGAAGTTGCAAAAATGGGAGAAAGGGAGTGGTATTTCTTCAACTTGCGAGACAGGAAGTACCCAACTGGTTTAAGAACAAACCGAGCAACCGGTGCTGGATACTGGAAAGCAACAGGAAAAGATAGAGCGATACACAGTAGTACTTCAAGTACTGGTGCACTTCTTGGAATGAAGAAAACCCTAGTTTTCTACAGGGGTAGAGCCCCTCGGGGTCAGAAGACCAAGTGGGTCATGCACGAATACCGCCTTCTCACTGACTTTTCCTCCTCTCACACGAGCAAAGTGAGTTTACTCGCACACTTGAATCTTACTACCCCACCCCACCCCAACTCCTACAGTATCGTACATTCCAAAATACTCAAATCGCCAAATCTTAGAAATAGAGTGGTGTTGTGAATTGAATTAAAGGTTCTTGTATGTTGGACTGTCCATTGAAGTTTTTCTCCAATTGCCACATGATCGCAGTGTATTGTTCTTTTAGGCTTGATTTGATCATTTTTTTTCCTGATATCGATGGAAAAGGTTTCACTGGACTAATAATAATCCTCAAATGACAATAATTTTGTTTCTTTTACAGGAGGAATGGGTGATTTGCAGAATTTATAACAAGGTGGGGGAGAAGAAAAATAATCAATTAAATGAAACACCGAGAACACAAGTTCCAATGCATGCTCTCCAAAACCAGAACCTTTTTCTGATTCAGAACCAAGAAAGCAACTTGAAATCCATGATAAATCCAGTGGTTTCCCACTTCAGTGACCTCTTTTCATCCGCAAATGTTAATTACCGACCCACAGCTCTTCCACCCACTGAAAACGCCATCACTGCCACCAACAGAGGCGGAGAATTCAAGGAACTGATGAGCAATTCTGTTACCAAACAATTCATAACCGAGGCTAGATTTGATCCCCATAGCATTAGCTGGACAGAAAAGATTCATGAAAGCCCCGCCGTCGCCGTGTATCAGAATCCCTTGTTATTTGGAATGGATGGTGGTGGAATAGGGTTCACATCGGCGCCGGCAGCTAGTGATTACTGCCATTCGGTTGCTTTTAACAGAGCCGGATTTGAGATAGTGGTAGATCATCCTATTGAAGATATTGCAGATTCTTGGCCTCTGGATCTTTAAATATATATCTTCTGTTTAAACATGGAACCAATTTGGAGATTTTCTAAGGACTTGTTTTACTTAGAAAAATCAGTACAACTGCAATTATTTGTTTCCTGAAAATATATTTTGTCGCATCTTCTACTTAATTATTTGTTTACCTATCTTTTAAGGGATGACTTTGTTCTATAAAAACGAACCAACCAAAGCACCAATTCACGACCACAACACACGAATACGACTACTAGGAGAAAAATAATTAATAACGACCGTCCATTCACGATGTTTCAACCTTACTAGTTATTGCAGTTTACATCAATTATTTGTTGGGATATTACACCGATAAACGTGCATATTATATACAACTATGTACCTTTTCATAATCATGAAATCGAGCCCTTGTTTGAGCCCCATTTTTTTTCCATCAGAATGTATTGAATATTTGTTACAATCACACGTTTTTCAATAAAATAATATTACATGTAAATTTAAATCTTTTTCTTTTTTTTAACCACACATTCTTTATCATAATACTATTGCAAAATTCACTTTTTTACAAAGAAAAATGGGGCTCAAATAAGCCCCCGAATAGAATTTGACGTACCGAAGCCCAACACGTGAAGACAAAATGAGAAGTCAATCCTCATATCACACATTTCAATTCTTCAATCGAGACTTTTCTGCAATTGAAATAAAAGTTAGCCTTTCTATCAAATTGAAATAAAGGTCAAAAGAATTTGACAATAGAAATGTTGAAATGTAATTCATATGATTTGGTCGATGCAAGAGTTTGATTCTTTCTCATTAAGGCAAATTTATCTCTTATCGGTGCTAACGATTTTTCGACAATCGTTTCCCAAGGTGCGACTACCACGTCCCTCAATAAGAGTACTCTAAATTATATAGACCAACGAACTTGAAACATCATCTTCTCTCTACCATGACCATAATTTTTTATGCAAGTAAAACCACTTTTTATGAAGTGTTTTGATGCAACACAAATGAAATATACGATATGGAATGATTTAAAAACAATGGTGTCCAATATATAGAGAATGAAGGGTTGTCGAGAGACACAATCCAAACTCAGTATTTTTCATGAAAGATTGATGCCTTTCATGATGCTTGCCTAGCCACAGTTGTGTTGCTCGAGCGTTCAAAGCAGTGACCTAGCGCCAAGCTGGCGCTCAAGCGGTGGCCTTAGGTACTAAAATTCGATTTTTCCTTCTATCTTTGAACAACAATTTTCATTTATTTGAAATTGATTTTGAGATTTCAAATATACTATAATCAACTATTCGACTAGTAGAATAAGTTAGTCTATTTATTTCCATAATTTTATTATTTGATAAAGCCTGAATATTTGGCTGAAATTGATACAAAGTCACTTTTTTACTATATTATGGTTTTATACTTAACCAATTTTCATCTCATTTTAACCAAATTCCAACA